>NJDC01002973.1:222869-235878 GCA_002245475.1 Calephelis virginiensis | reverse complement strand
ATTTTTAACTTCTCGTGTATTTTGTGTATTTTAGTTTTTGTGTGCAATAAAGTGTTAAATAAAATAAAATAAAATAAATAAATTTGATAAGCTCCGACCATAAATACTTAGCTTTGTTTATCATACAAGTGCCTGCCAATGTAGAATCGAACCTGAACTTTCTGGAGGATTGGTGGCGTTAAGCGTATACGCTAACCCGTAGGCTGTCAAATGTCGTTGTATCCAAAGTTGACTTGAAGATGTAATGTACAGTAAGCAAACGAAATATCTGACCCCCGTATAAAGTACTGTAGGGGGTCAGGTATTTCGTTTGCTTACTGTTGGCACCAAGTTCATAAGGGTTAGTTCATTACCTTGAAATGATAAGGGTAGTAAACCATGTACCGACCTTATCCAACATTTTATCGACAGCAAAACCCCTGGAGAATGCGTTCATTGCTTCGTCTTCAGAAGATCTAATGAAATGAGATAACGAACACATGATTTCCCCGGTGGATGCTAAGTAATTTATATTGAGTGACATTTTGAACGATTCTAGAACACTGTTGACATGCGGAACTATTTCATATAAAATGAGGTCTACAACTCTGTTTCAAAAAGAGGGGTATTATATTTTTTATTTAGTTATATCTTTTTCAAAAAAAAGATTGACGTGTATTTCTGTCTGTGGCAACATAACTCTCAAACGAATGCACTAAGTTCAAATAAAATTTTGTTCCTGGAAAATTTTAGAAACAAAAAGGCGGTACGAAGTGCGCTGAGTTGGCTAGTACATTACAAAATTTAAACGACCTGTGTGTTATTAAAGACATATATTTTTAAATAAACTAAGACAGGTTTCTCAGATGCTTGACGACAGAGAGAATAGACAAAAGCTAGTACTTATTTTGACATTCGTGTATCTATACTTTGTCCTTATTAATAAACATAGATTACAGTACTCCAAGGTTCAACCTTGTATTGTAGTCTGAATTACAAAGTGATACAGACTACGAGTGTAATCAACCTTACTTCACTTTCACCTTAGTCTTTGTTTATTAAGTTTTGCATGTTTGTTCCCATGTAAAGAAAAAACAATTCCAAAATAGAAGAGGGAGGATGGGAGACATCTTAGATTTAAAAAATTGGTAGAGTAACCACGGTCATCCTACCAGCACCAGGTTCATCCTAGTATCACAGTCTTTATTACAATGTGGTACAGTTTATAATAAAAACTTAATTTACTCCTACGAAAGTCCATATTTATTAATAAGTAAACAGTATAGAAGTTAAACTTTGTACGATTTTAATTTAACTCTTCGCTTATAAAGATTCAGGGTCGTAGGGTAGGAGATGCCTCTCGGCGAATGCATGCTCATCTGTTTCTGCATTTTATATCAGGGGGTGAAATGAGGGTGGGTTTTCAAAACAAGAGAATATCTAGCCCCAAGCTATTCATCTTCTGACAGATAAAACTGTAGTTATTACAGCATGTATTTGCATTACTTTCACTTTCGCGATGTAAAATAACTGTTTATTCTTGTATAAATGAAGGAAAATTTGTTATGTTTTATTTGTGATGTTGTGTTTTTATTTCGAAAAGTAAATATCTATGGATAAATTACTCAACTCGATTCAACCCGAAAGCAAATTATTTTAGCTGAGATCCGTTATAGTAGAGGAGACCGTGGGAGATCGACCTTCACCGATCTGATAACCAGATGAGAATATTTTTTATCGAATATAATTTATAAACAAATATGCCTATAATTACTTGCCTATCTGAAAGTGCTCATGGCTATTTTTAATTAAATTAACTTTAATCGATTTTTTTTCGTCACTTTCATTCTTTTGATAACGAAATGAATTTTATGTCACTGTTAGTTTTTAACATACAGAATATGCCTCAGTAGGCTTGCCTACTCATTTTTGTGTATAGCTACCTGGCAAACCAATGTGAACAGGTAATTCAATATAGGTGACCCCATCGTTCTGCTAACCTATCGAAAGTTATATCAAATTTTAGAGTATTTTATTACAAAATCAGTCATATAGACTTGCCTGCAAAAACTTGTACTTAGAGCATTGATAATTTCATTAAAAATAGCCATGAGCACTTTCAGATAGGCAAGTAATTAAAGGCATATTTGTTTATAAATTATATTTGATAAAAAATATGTCTCATCTGGTTATCAGATCGGTGAAGGTCGATCTCCCACCGGCTCTAAGACCATTATACTTTATAAACTCTAGCGGCGTTGTGCACTTTTTTGGAATGTTTTTACGCGTTTTCACGCGAGTTTAGAATTTACCATTCTAAACTCGCGTTAGATCGTAAGAGGAAGCAGGGTGCATGCACAAATAAGACGGCGCAGGGCGCTTGCGCGAGATCTATAATAAAATGTAGATTCATTACTGTTTTTGTATTGCTTAGATATTTCAGCAGAGTATAGGATTCGCAATGGATAATACGCCGCAATATACCTACCATTACATTCTCATAAGACAACATAATAGCAGATACGTATAATATCAACAGACATTGCTCTATTTGTTCCATCTTTAAAATGAGCTTTATGTGTAGACGACCAATGTTAGTTATACATAATACAGATAATATGACGACGCTCCTAGCCGTTACATAGTCTTACTTTAGCGTTTACTAATTATTGTCAAGAAAAAAGCAGGTTATTGAAGTGAAAATAATATTTGTGCATAAATGATAGTTTCATATTGATAATTAAAGCAATTCGTACATAATTATTCCCTATCTATTTTAAAATATCAAAAATGTACAACGTTTTTATTCAAGTTTTCACTACTGCTGGCACTCAGGAAGTGCAACCCGTCTTTTTTTTGTGAATTTACTAGCGTAGAGTTTCGCAGCGACTTGCCCGAATTGGTACCACCGCCTTACCTATTCCTTCCGCCATAACCTCAGTGATTTTTTTTACATGTTCCGGTTAGGAGGATAAGGTAGCCGATAAACTTCCTTTTGCTCGAGGCCTAATATCCCGGCCCTAGGTTGGCAACGCGCCATTAGCCATTTTGGAGTCTCTAGGCGGCCTGAATTTCTTACCATCACCAAATCCGTCTGCTTGCTTGCCTTCCAATATCATAAAAAAAGAATTTTAGCTTATGCCTTTTTCTTATAAACTATGTGCGTGTAACGTTTTATGTGAATCCGTTTCGAAGTTTTTGCGTGAAAAAGTAACAAACACCCATCCATTCTCGCATTTAGAGATATTTCAGCTATTATTAAATGTCTGTCTTTTTTATAATTACTTTTTTCCTTTTTTTATGACAAGAGACAGCCGTTGCAATGTAGTTATGGATCTGGGCCTATAATAAATGGAGTAAACAACCCGTCTTTGTGTTATATTTATAGATTACAATGAAAAAATATTTTATTCTTGCTAAAGCAATTCATCATTTTTAATAACAGAGTAAAATGTTTCAAAAATATTCCCGACAAGAATATTTTAATTATGATTAATGTCTTTCATATGTGAAAGCGTAAAAATCATGCAGCTTTTACGTAAAATATCCGCAGATTCTGGTGTCAAGCAACTCGGTCTTTAGGTTTTAGTATGGATATTAATAAAGTTACTAAAATAAAAAAATGCAATGACATTTCAGATACATTATACCGTACTATACTGTAGACATTATACTGTTTTAAATTATACTGATTATGCGTTGTTAGAATTATAATCAATATTGGAGGATTTAACGGTTGTCAACTTGGTTTTGAGGCTAAGGGCTAATTAATTGTTTCTAGTAAAACATTTTAAATAACTTAGTTGGGTGCCGTAATATAGTTTTTCACTAGGCAAAGGTATAGAGATGTGACGATTTCAACATATAAGACCGCAGCAACAACAAAGCAAATACGAATAAGTATTATCAACAGCATCCTTCTAATATTATAAATGTGAATGTTTGTATGATTGTTTGTCTATTACTTCTTCACGCAAAAAACTCCTGAACCGATTTTCATGAAATTCGGTAAACACGTAGAGGGTAACTTGTACACAGTATAATTGTTATACCGAAAAAAAATGTTCCTGTGGGATCATTAACCATGCGGGCAACAACCAGTTACTTTATAGTTTGTAGTATACAAAAGGCGGTCTTATCCCCGAATAGAGCGATCTCTACCAAACAAACCTTTTTGTCTAAATTAACTATATGTAATGTAGCTTTAGTAGGTAAAGATATTAAATATACCAAAATTATAACATAAGATTAAAATAATAATAAAGAGAAGAAAATTTTAAGTCGTGTTAATTTAAAATTAAAATAAACATAATAGTGTTTTATAGTTTAAATTGAAAAAATACCATATCAATGAACACAAACACAACTTTGTCATATCAATTAATGTATTTTACTAAATTATTTGAAGTTTGTGCAAGTCTTATATTTATTGGAATCTATTCCTTAACATTACAGATTCCACGGAAAAAAGCGCCCATAGAAATTTGTATGGTGTGAAGGGAATAGTCCGGTAAAGTTGTATAGTCCGGTGAGATTGTAAAAACCTCGTGGTTAGCAACATATTAGCCAAAAAATAAAAAAGCAAACACAGATTTTGTGTAGAGAGAGAGAGAAGAATATTCTTTTACGTTTTATTTAAAGGAAGAGGAATCTATCTTTAAAGCTACTTAGGAATTTAAGGTTAAACAGAACGCAGTGTGATAGACAGACAACATGAGTAATACGACGAAGTTTAATAGGAAGCCACTTTAGCTGAGATCAAACTTGGTTTGTACACAATACAGTATATGAAATACATAATTTACAAGAATCTTGTACATATTATTATCATGAGCATAAGGCTATATTACTACTGGAGGTTACACTACTAACAAAAATCTGTAAGGTTGTTGAAGTTCGATTTAATGCAAATTGGAAAGTGGAATCGGATATGTCATTTTAGGTACTGTGTACTTTAGCGGATTATTAACATCATTTTTAGTTATAAAAAAATTCAAAGATTCCGATTAAATATGTTATTGTTTATTATTAACTACATGTTAACAATTCAAAAATACCTAAAATGACATATCCGATGCCAATTTCCAGTTTGCATGACATCTAGATTCAAGAGTAATCCTACAGATGTCATTTCAAATTATTGCTAACTCACTCTAATTTACTGACCTATCTATCTGTGAGTCTTTTGATGTCACTTAATAAAGTCAAAACGAAAGAGAGGTCGGTACATAACAGTGAGTTAGTAATATTTGAAATTGACATCAAGGGGCTGATTCCGCATCTTTTTAATAAAGTGTACATCAAATAGCTGTCAAATGATGTATTTTATATTTGCTATCTCCTGTGACCAACAGAAATGAAATAGAGATAGCAACTACCAAATACGTCATTTGACAGCTGTTTGATGTACATTTTTCCCACTGATAATTACCCCGTTGCTCTTTGTTATTAGTGTAACCTCCAATAATAAATTCATAAATCTATTAGTTATTAATGATTATATTCTCTTTATCCGGTAGTAATATAGCTTCATGGTCGTGAGCATAAAGATGAATAAAATCACAGTTCAAATGACACTGTCATGGACAATTCAAAACATGTAGTAAATACGAGTACGTAATCACTACATGTTTTGAAGTTACTCGTAGTTCAAACAATTACATTACAAAAAATGCGTGAGAAAAAAATATTACTTACATTTTCGCCTTTCAATGAATGTCAGATGAGAAACGAATAACATCAAAGGGTGTTGTGTACTGTCCTCAGTGCTTGCGAGTTATTCACGCCCCATCGCTTGCCCGGCCACAGATTATATCTTAACATCCGGCGAGCCTCACACCCAAGACATACGTACAGAATATAGACAACTGTATTTCAGCGAGTCGAAACTTGAATGAAAGACATAAAAGTGAGTTTTGGCGCCATCGAGAGAAAAGATGGTCGAAGTTTTTTCATAATTATTGAATTTCGTGTGGATATTGAGTGAAATTAGTCAATTTTGGTGGCATTTTGTACAATTTTGTTCAGTGAAAGTGCACAAATGCAATAATCATGAAGAAATTAGCGTATCGTATATTTCCTCATTGCCGCCAAAACACATTACATGAGCTTGTGTAAAAAGGCCACCGTTTTACCCAAGAGTCTGACATGACTTACTGACGACTTATGACTTATGACTAATTAAAATTAATTGAAATTGAAATAGAATTTGATGCAAATTACTACTTGCCTAATGGCTAAATACTAACGTGAAGGCCAAAACCTAAAGAAAGAAGAAAGAATCTTTCTAACAAAGACTATTCAACATTAAAAATATACGACAGTGACATTGACAGATCAGAAGTCAAAATAAATGACAATGACATTGACAGGTCAAAAAAACAGACCAGTAATTAAATATGATTGATATTCACATCATGATATACGACAATAGGATGTTTTTGAAAATTAAACCTAATTTGCGAAGAACAAACAGCTATTTACGTATTCGCCTTTCAGTGAATGTCAGATGAGAATCGAAGAACATCAAAGGGGTGTGTGTGCCGCGCTCGAGAGTTATCCACGCACCATCGCGCGCCCGGCCACAGATTATATCTCCACATCCGGCGCACACCACGACAGACGTACATTACAGGAAACTGTATTTCAGTGTGTGAAACTTCGTATCAGGGTCTTAAACTAAAACAGTGCTACGAATAATGGAAAGCAATGAAACTTATTGCACTTTAAATAAATTTACTGTCGGGTGTGACGAACCCATCATCCGCTGGTGGTAATCTAGTGGCTTTTGGATTGTTCCGCTAGTGCGATCGAGTGCTGTTTAATAGCTCGGCGGATTGGTACCTTACCTATTAGTACCACCGTAATGTCAATGCCCGCAGTTGTCATGTTCCGTACTCGAGATTACATTAGACAGTAGATTTGCACACATGGCTTAAGATTGTCATTTCAAGTGCGTATTGCTTAACAAACAAACGTTTTTACAACAAAAAAAAAACATTAAATTTTGGGTAGTATAAAAAATATATATTTTCAATGTTCCTATAAGTAATAAAAACGTTGCCCGAGAAAGGATTCGTGCCCGGCGATAGGAACCTATCTCACTGTGAACTTAGTGTTTTCGGCTAGTTGCCCTGGTTGTGCCTTTGCCCACGCATTCAGGGACATGGGCGTGAAGATATTTACTTACTAACTCCCTCAGGAACCAATTCGCAGGAAAAACAAGTAAATATTATACCAACATACCAAAAAAATAACCAGTTACACACAACATTAACATATAAATCGAATCATTTACCAACATTACATCGTACAAGGGATTTTATGTTGCTCATAAAAAGCGCGTACTACATCTCAATTCCCGTGAAATGAAATAATTAAAAGTTATATAATACTAGATAATAATACGTAAATGGCCTAAGAATGTCATCCAGTTTTATCGCACAAATCTATCTCAACTTACGTACAGACTGAGCTAATATTTATTGCTAGATAATTATCACTCGCGAAAGTCACAAGTAACCTGTTGTACGGAAAAAATAATTAAAAAAGTATATCTGATAAACGACTAGAGACGAGTGCTAATAGCTGCAAAATATGCGAGGGAGAGCTGCAAGAAAGAAACTTCAAATAAAACCAAGTCGTAAATAGACCGAGACCGGTTCAAAGGCGAGTTCGGAGCTTACATTTAATTTGTATGTTTAACCGTGGAAAGTAGCTTAATGGAGGGTTGGCAGAAAAAACTGAACCAGCACAAGAAGCTCTATGTTTTAGTTTAAAGTTGGCGACGTCCCTAACATCTGTAGTATGACGATGAATATTTGTTATCTTTAAACTGACTATCTTATTTACTTTCCAATTTTCCAAAACATGTATTTATCTTCTATATATACAAAAATTTATTTCTGTTCGCAAGTCTCGCTGAAACTCGAAAACAGCTGAACCGATTTGGCTAATTTTGGTTTTGATTTATTTGTTCAAGTTCAAGGAGGGTGTTAAAGATAAGAAACAGTGAAAAACTGCGAGGAATTATAATAATAATTTTATTAAGTATTATAAGAAAATATATATTTTGTTATAAGAATATTTTTTCTCATACAAACTGAACGTGAGGAACGAAGTTCGCCGGGACAGCTCAATACATAAAAATTAAATGTCCATTTCCCTTAGATATCGCATCACGTCTGAACAGATGGAATATTTTTGTTAATTCCTTTTTTGTTGTATTAATCTGGAGAGGCTTTATATGAAAAAAAATCAATATCTATATTGAGAACAAGATAATGTTTGTCGGACCAGCTAGTTGGAAATTAAAGTATTTCTATTTACTTTTTAATTATTTTTTATGTTGTTTGTTTAAACTAAATGAAAATGAATGCCTAAATGTGTTGCTAAGCACAAAACTTCAGAACGGGAAGACCATTTTTAATGTTTTTTTGTCTCCAAATATTTTCGCATTTTTGTAATAAGACCGCCTGTTGTACTCAAACATTAATTTTAAGTTCTGATGTATATTTCTTGTTGACAGTGTACAATAAAGAATATTTGTATTGTATTGTATTTGTTAAAGCTAGACAAAAATTCTAATGAAGAAAAAAGTTTAATAAAAATTTAGATAAATGTATGAATAATTGTATTAGTGTATCATACAAACTGTGTTTAGTTAATTTTCTATGACAGGTAGTACAAAGTTCGTGGGTCAGCTCGTATATATTGAAATCGTAATATTGTTGATATTTATTTAAATTGCCTTTTTTTCTTAAAACACTTATAAATGTTAATACTAAAAATAATAAGGATATATTTGCTCGGGTTTGTGCCCGGTTGGCGATAGGCTTGCCACCTATCACACTGTGGGACTTGATGTCTTCGGCTAGTCGTGCGTGCCCTGGTTGTAACTAAACACATACGTAGTAGAAGTTACGTACTCTACCACGAAGCTAGACTTCGGCCCAGACGGGGATTCATGCCCCTTGGATACGACCTCGATACTCAGAATTATTAGAACTAAAATACTTTTGTTAATATTGTAGTAGCAAAACTCGTTCACAATATCATTCTATCCTTATATCCCGTCTAGAAATAGGAAAGCTTAGGACCCCTACTTATTATAGACGGAGGAAAAGCAACACCAAGTTTCACTTACATCACCTTGGTATTGCGGACGTCTATCATGCAATTCGCCAGAACTTTTGCCTCTTACAAAATATCTAAAAAGAGAAAAACTTTCAATACAAGTATGCAAGTATTATACGGTACGAATAAAGAAATAAGTAAGTTGCAATCTGTACTTATTTCCCAGGTTGTACTCGTAATTTGCGTGCGATGAACGCCTTGTATAGATTTGGACCAGCTTGTAGCTTCTACATACTGTGAAGGTACTTCTTACAAAGTATAACATGTATTTGTAAGAGAATTTAAGTGATTATATTTCTAAGAGAAATACTTTTGCTAGGCGGCTAAGGGATGTACAGCATAATGCTCGAATCAGTCAAACTATTTTGCCCATACTCTCAACTATTTGCTCCAGTCTTTATATGTGTGCTCGAAATTGTCATGTTCTGTGCTAGAGGATATAGTGGCTGATAGAATTGGCTTCAAGTATTGGCTATATTTAACCCGGGGAGACCAAGGTTGACATTCCACGATCAGATCACTCGGATATTATTCGAGGGTGGTGTCAAGAGTCTCCGAAACCGGCGTGTTTGTAAGAAAAGGGCAATTAATGTGAAGGAACCCAGACAGGTTTGTCAGGATCGTGAGGTCTGGCACTCGATACTCTCTGCCTACCTACCCCGTAAGGGACTTGGCGACAATACGTAAATGACAATATGTAAATATTGGCCATACAAGCGATGCATCAGTAACATCTATGTTTTTGTATAGGTGATAGTTGTCACTTACTATCAGGAGAGCCACCTAATCGTTCCCTATTTTATAGAATAAAAAAATAGAAACTTATTTCTTTAAGTACTATATATTTTGTACCAGCTCACAGAAGCTGACTTATTTCTAATTGAATGCTAAATCTTATTTCTTCTGAAGTTCTGTCGCCTCTGTGGTCTAGCGGTCCGGGTGTTGGACTTGACTGCATGAGGTCCCGGGTTCGAATCCCGGGTCGGCTAACACAAAAGGAAATTGGATTTTTCCAATTTTCTAATAAAAAATGTTGGTCGGGATTGGAAATGTGCCCGGTTGGCGATAGGCTTGCCACCTATCACATTGTGGGACTTAGTGTCTTCGGCTAGTCGTAGGTGCCTTGGTTGTACCTCTGCCTAACTCTTCGGGGATATGGGCGTGAAGATACTCAATTCTGTAGGTTTATATCTAATATAGGACATACAAACATACACACTTCCCTTTTATAATATAAGTCGAGATTCCTAAATAGCTACACTTAACGTTTACCGCCGTAGAATATGTTAAAGCTTCAAAGCCTCCGTTCTACTATTCGCTCCAGTAACTTCCATGAATTCTAAAAAGGATACACGTCTCATATAATCTGGGTTGTTGCTTAAATTCAATGTAGTCTGGATTACAAAGGCCTAGACATTCGAAATGACTTTTTTATTAACTTCTTTTTTAACATTATTTAAGCGAACTGCGTAAATACATTTTGGAGATTTTGAAGGGATCCAGAAAAAACATGGACGCAGTTTTTTCTAAATTTCCTGTACAAATTGAGTAACATTAACAATATTTAATGATGTTATACAAAATTTGTTGAAGAAAACTGCCCAAATGAATCTATTCATGAAGAAATAAGTGCATAATGTATTTTCTAGAAACTGTCTTTTCTAGAAATTCTAAATGTCTAAAATGCATAGAAATTTCCCAAAAAAAATATAAACCGACTTACATACACATACATACATATCTTCACGCCACGTCTCTCACGGGGTAGGCAGGGAGTATCGAGTGCCAAACCTCACGATTCTGACAAACCTGTCTGGCTTCCTATACATTCATTACCCTTTTCATACATACACGCCGGTTTTAAAGACTCTTGACACCACCCTCGGACAATATCCGAGTGATCTGATTGTGGAATGCCAGCCGTGGTCTCCCCGGGTACCTACATCCATCCACATTCGCATTTTATATCTGCTTTGTCAATCTTTCATCTGTCATTCATTCCATATGCCCGAAGCAGCGGAGCATGCCATTTCGCATTTTAACACCAACACTTTCTTTAAATCCCACTTTTTCACGAATCTCACTGTTACAAATGCGGTCAGACATAACATAACTTATGTTACTTTTACATGCAAAAACTAAAAATATGAGCAACATAAAATTAATTCAGCTAGAAAATATACCAAATATATGCATAGAAATTAAGGATATAAAAGACCCGACAAAAAAACGCAGTAATTTTTAATAATTTTAATATTAACATACCGAGTAGCACTGTAAAAAATCGGTAAATCGCAGAGCCAGAGCATTTTTGGTCCCAGTTTAGTGAAACGGAACGGAAACAAACACATCATATAACAAGAGGACTTTGTTATACTATATGTTTCCGTTTATCTTCCACTGGTCATGATGGAAGTATTCTGAAGTTGATTTCGCTTTAAACTAGTATATTAAACATGCTATCTTATCTAGTGAATTCACCTTTAGAAAAAGGAACATATCTAGAAAAAGTATGTAGTGAAACTGTGACACAAAGATGGCGATAAGAAGTTACTCAACAATTATAGACCAATCATAGTAATATCCGTTACTGCTAAAATGTTGGAAAATAATTGATAATAGCTAAGCGTATTGTTCAAATAAACTCAATGTTTTAAATGATGATCAGAACGGCTAGACTTAGCGTTTAATTTAGTTAAGCGAGCTGTGGTGAAATTTTTAATCCCTTTTCCGATCTCTTTTTTTTTATTACCTCAATAGTCACATTCCACAGTCACAGAGTTCTGTCGCGGATATATCAAGATTATTAGATAATATAATATAAGGTAATATTACCATGATTATATCTAATAAATAAGTACTATTAAATCAGTTCATTATCGCAGATGAAATTCACATTATGACGGCCATAACTTTCGATTCTCGAAATATAAGTTTCAGCACTTGTCTTAATTATTGTGTTTTGGATGTTTTTTTACCATTTCTCTCCCCGACTCTGAGATGGCCTCTGTGCTCTAGCGATCTGGCGCCGGACTTGACTTCTTGAGGTCCCGGCTTCGATCGCTCGAGTAAAATAAAAATAAACATAGAAAATGTGTGTTTTTCAATTTTCTAATAAAGAAAACGTTGTCCGTGATTGGATATGTGCTCGGTAGGCGATAGGTTTGCCACTTATTACATTGTGGGATACCTCTACATTTTTACAGTAAAGTATTTTTTTTGTGTTTTAGAATTTAATAATTCTATTTTTTAATATTCAGGCGAATGAAAATCACTACCACTTATTAACTATTGTTAACTGTTATTAATTAACATAATCCTCAACATATCTGCTAAAAATGATATTTAGCAAAAGTATTTTTTTTTCAATAAATGTAATTATTAGTTATAAATATTTTATAAAATTCAATGGAATTTTCCCAGCATATAAATTGGTACCAAATAAAGGAAATCAATAAATGGAATGAAAATCCCCAAGTTCAGTAACTACTTTATAGATTTATACACATTTAAAAAAAAGAAAAAAATTACCTTATGCAGAATTTGAGTCTGCACTTAGTCTCAATTCCGTCGTTCGTTTTTTTTTTCTTTAAAATTTTTAGAAATTTGTCCCAAGCACAGGGCGAGTGCTAAAGTCAAAAACACTTTATAAATATTCGATATCTCCCAATGGTCTCATAATAAATGATCTTTGCTCGGTATTTTGACATCAAAATTATTCAGCAGACATACAAATACCTGTTTTATGAAAGCCTTCTTTGTTTGCAGGTACACGGCTACTCTGACAATCGCGACAACATCCGACGGGTTTGGGCTGATAAACGGTGAGTAAATAATGTAGTATTTTTGAGCCATTACAAATAGAAGACTACAATGTTCATAACATTTTTAGAAC
>NJDC01002973.1:197419-213088 GCA_002245475.1 Calephelis virginiensis | reverse complement strand
TTGGTTGTCAAACTTACAATTCGACAGCGAGCGGCGAATGTTGTGGGTTAAATTCGGTTATAAGTTACTAGCTGCTACCTGCGGTTTCACCCGCGTTTTCACAGAAACCCGGTGTGCGATCGGGATTAAAAATAGCCTATATGTTAATCCAGGTCACAATCTATCTGTCTTCTAAATTTCAGACAAATCCGTTCAGCCATTCGAGCGTGAAAGAGTAACAAACATCCATACATCCATACTTACAACTTTTCGCATTTATAATATTAATAATAGGATTAATTTTAGCACAGTAAAACTGCAAAGAAACAACTTCGAATTCAATGAATATTGTATCTCGGTTCACAATAATTTTAGCACAGTAAAACTGCAAAACAACGACTTCGAATTTGATGAGTGTTTCATCCCAGTTCACAATGATTTTAGCACAGTAAAACTACAAAACAACGGCTTCAAATTTAATGAATATTTCATCTCGGTTTACAATAATTTTAGCATAGTAAAACTGCAAAAACCGACTTCGAATTTAATGAGTACGTATTTCATCTACATGCACAATAATTTTAGAGCTATAAAACTCCAAAAATATCGACTTCATTCTCGATACAAAAGAGATCTATGTACACGAAAATGAGTGTTTTCCTCGATTTTGCTGGGATCACATTATTAGATTTAGACATATTATTTTATCGAAGTCGATGAAAAACATATTTTTTTGCAACTAACCCAAATGTTTGGTTTCTTTACTATATTAGCAATACTTACCTAGACGACCTACAATTTTTCGTGACCGTGGGTAACAAACAGTCTTCAATGTTTTAATTAACAACTAGCATTTACGGGGAATTTCGTTCCACCCGTTCAGTTTGTATGGGAAAACTTAAAATATCCTAAATCCATCTTCTGGTTTTAAACTACCTCTACCTCGATTTTAGAGGTACTACGTCGGTTTTCAGCTAAATTGGTTCTGCAAGAACGGCCTTTTAGTTATAAATAGTGTAACTAAAATGACTTTCTTCTATTTGTGTGGCTTTGTGTTGGCGTTGACTACATAAGGTTTCGGGTTCGATTCCACATTTGGAAAGGTCCTTATTGTCTAGCTACTAAAAATGTTTTTATTTTCATTTATAATAGAAACAATTTTGTCGAAAGCTGGAAAAGTGCCCGGTTGGCGATAGACATGCGATACCGTTGACTAAGTATTTTGCCAATCAATCAATCAAGCCAATGGTGAGCTGCACCTCTGCCTACCAATTCAAAAATACCAGCGTGAAGATACTTATTTTGTAAAATTACTTAGGACGTAAAATCCAGGCATACCTATAACATCATCACACAAATATCTGCCAGGAAAACAAATTTAAATGTATCCTGTTACAGTCATAAAGTGTGGTCACGTTTTTCTTGCACCATAGAGGGGAGGTGCGAAGCAGTCAAGGTCACCGGTGACGTCACACGCACGTACATTGACCTCCCAAACATGAAACAGTCGCGTACAATGTTAATATCGATTTGCGACACCTGTCTTACCAATATGTCCACGATTATTACTATATTTTAATAACCAATATTTGAAACATTCTCGAAAGTATCGAGAAGTGACGATACTATCCCCTTCAAGTAAAATAACGTAAGTGAGTAAGTGTCTTCATGCCCGTATCTTCGAAGAGGTAGGCAGAAGTAAAAAATGGCACCTATGGCAAACGTCACATAATGTAATAGGTGGGAAGCCTGTCGTCACTCGGACATCGATTGAATCCTGGACAATGTTGCGTATCACTATTAAATAGAAAAAACACAATTTGAGTTGCTGATCTGGTAATCGTACCCGATACCTGTTGCAAAATCGATTCCAAATTCCGAGGTCAGGATGTTAGGCCTCGAGCAAAAGTAAGTTTACTGGCTACCTTACCCTCCGAACCGGAACGCGTCATGACGTTATGGCGGCAGGAAAAGGTAAGGCGGTGGTACTAGTACCAAAACACAACATTGTTTTAGTATTTAAGAATAAAGAATTATTCTATTAAATACCGTACTATAGGATGGTGTAGCCGGTTAACCTGCACATAAAGCTTAAGATCTTAAAAGTACGATGTCGACTCATTAGTAGTATCTGTGGTATCTATAGGAACCAGTTTTCTATCACTTAGTTTTTGTTCGCTTATAACATAAAAAGGTCAGTAAATTTCGTTACTTATTTATCTTCAGGCCAAATCCCTGACAGGATAGACAGAAAAGACACTTACAGAGGGTGCCGGGTGCAAAATGTCACGATACAGACCTGCGTAACTTCCTTCTCTGCTATTACCTTTTTCATATAAACGCCTTTTTGCCTTTTTGCCGCCTCTGTGGTCTAGCGGTTCAGGTGTTGGACTTGACTGCATAAGGTCCTGGGTTCGAATCCTCGGTCGGCCAACAAAGAGAAAATTGGGTTTTTCCAATTTTCTAATAAAAAAAAAGTTGCTCGGGATTGGAAATGTGCCCGGTTGTCGATAGGCTTACCACCTATCACATTGTGGGACTTAGTGTCTTCGGCTAGTCGCAGGTGCCTGGTTGTGCCTCTGCATACTTCTTCGGGGATATGGGCGTAAAATACTTATAAAAACGCGTTGGTTTCGGAGATTCTAGATACTTCTCGTATAAAACCCAAACAATTTGATCGTGGAATATCAACCTAGGTCTCCCTGGGTACAATCTATCGACATTCGCACTGTCAATCTGCAAAAACCACCAGAGCGTGTCCTTTTCTATTTTTAAATCAACCCTTTTTTTCAGTGCTTTTTTTTTAGAATATTAAATTTTATTAGTATCTACTCGTATAATGTATTTTTAAACATAAGTCAAAATTATAAGAATTTTGTACATACTTACTTATAGGTCTAAAATCCCGGCCTCAGGTTGCCAACGCAACATTACCACCTTTGGTCTCTCTCATCGTCAGCCGGAGGACGTCCACCGCTGGACGATAGGCCTCCCCCAAAGACCGCCACAAGTCACGGTCACCAGCCGTTTGTATCCAGCGACTCCCTGCGACTTTGACCAGATCATCAGTCCACCACTACCTCTTCCGGTGTGGGACCGCCACTCAAGAACCTTTTCTTGGTCTCCCTAGACGGCGTGAATTTCTTACTGCCAGGAAATCCTTCTGCTTGTTTGCTGTCCAATATCATTAAAAATACAAATACATTACGAATCGAGGGCATTTGAGAAAATTATACTAATCTGCAAATAGTCTTTTTTTGTCTTTTTGTCCCGGACCCTCACAGGCGGACCCACGGGAGTGAGTTTGTGAGAAATAACGTAACATGTAATTAACAACTCTTTCTCCTCCACAAAAAGCCCCTGTGATTTCAAACATAATTACTTTACTATAATTACGTACAAGTATAATTAAGTGAAAAATGTACCTTTCATAACATTTCAAAATTTTATCCAACGTAGATAGGATTTGCCTTACTAATCGTGCCATATATTGCTCGCCGTTATCGTGTACGTACTGAAATGTAAGGTTTCTGCCGATAAGTCAGCAGCGTACCGGTAACATCTATGGTGGGTTGTGGTAATGTGGTGTATGATATAGGCGACAGCTATCTGTTACCATAAGATTATTTTAGGATGTGACTACAGACATCTGTTATTGTTAAATTTGGGTTCAACCCCCCCCAACGTGCTAATGGGGAAGCCCCATTAGCACGTTGCGTCGTCGCTGCGTCGCTTTCCATATATCTTAAACCAGAAGTTTCATTGCACCGACGCGACGCAACGCAGTGCAACACAGCAATGGGGCCACCTTTATTTGGCATTTTCAGCGCGACAGATTTCTGTCAGAATACTCTTGCGACTTAAGCCCGATTATCTATTCACTATTCAAGGTACAATATATCAAACAAGCATGCGGCGTTTGATGGTTAGTAACTTATAGATATTGTTAGAGACTACTGAAGTCTACTGTTTTACTATAAATGTGACTGGTGTATCGCTACCTAATTGCCAGGATTTTAGGCCACGTGTATATGTCTAACGGCTACTCTAGCCTAAAGCAAAGAACTCGACAATCGCGAATACTGATGCTATAGCAGCATCACAGAACAACTATAGTACTCACTATAGTACAGTACAAGTATAGTAAGAAATTCGAGTACATACAAATACTGTGGGATCAAAATGTCTTACAGCGCCATCTCTTGGTGTCCACAAACATAAGTAAATTTTGTGGGATATCCGACCCTCCCTGTCAGTGTTTTTATAGGATTTTTTTGGAAATAACAAGATCAAACTAAAATTTCAATGATATACATGTTGTAATGTAATGTATTAATTAATAAACACAGAAATAGTAAACTTTATATCATCAAAATTTAAGTTTTATCGGTAAATCAAAGACAACAACATACTAGAACACTTTTTATTTTTACACGAATTCTAAACAAATCATTCTCCTATTACATCTTTTACGTACTGGGAAATGATACAAACAAAGCTTTTTTATGTTTTCTTTCGACTTTGTCACAAAAACAAAAAATATTTTACTATCTAATTTCTCTAAGTATATCAGTATCGTTAAACTTTTATTCCTTAATGGAGGAATCAGAGCTATACTTTGAAATATGGAAAAGCACTTCAAAACGCTAGAATCACAAGAAAATATACATATTGCGTAGGTACACAAATTCACAATTTTACTTAAATTCCAAAAATTCTAAACTTTGAACCACAGTCCATAGATTCCTTAATGTTGCCATTTCTATTTTAGTTTTTGCACAATTATGTCACTTTCAAATTTAAAAACATATTGACACATTTTATTATGGTGATTATTTTTTTTTTGTTTTTACGGTGTATTTAATTTTTGTCAGACATAATGTAGTTTCAGAAATTACTGCCAATCAAGAGAATATTTAATCAGTTTCCATATTTTTATTTTTATTTAGTTTTTTAATAATTTTACCTTGAGTTTAATTAATCTTATTAAGTGACTAGTTATTATATCATCTTAATAAATCAATTAAAAAAATCGAAAACGATAAATGGTAAATACTTTTTCTTGGAAATAATTTCTGAATCATGATTTGTTTACGCCACACTGACTTACGCCACACTGTTTGTGGCGTAAGTCAGGTTATTTATTTTTTTAAAAAATTCATTGGTGATGAACAAGAAACGCATTTGTATCGTGAACATACTACTGGCTACTTGCAGTGATTATTAATATTAATTATTTCTGATCGCCTCTGTGGTCTAGCGGTCCAAGTGTTGGACTTGACTTTATGAGGTCCCATGGATCAAATCCCGGGTCGGGCAACAAAAAAAATCTGGTATTTGCAATTTCCTAATAAAAACAGGCTTGCCACTTATCACATTGTGGGACTTAGTGTCTTCGGCTAGTCGTGGGTGCCCTGGTAGTGCCTATGCCTACTCCTTCGGGGATAAAGGCGTGAAGATATTTTTTTTTTATTTCTGGTATTGGTATCATCGGCTAACAACATTAACAAACAATTTTGGGTAGTGTGGGGTTATACCCATTTGTATAATTCTTCTGAGAATCAGTATTTATTTATGTATTAGCCTGTGATTTTTTCACAACTATTTCGCAAATTGCACAATGTATAATTTTTAGAATCGTTTCCAAATCTGGCAACATAGCTTTATTTTGTATTAAATTTACTCCATCTCGCGGGTTCCATAGCAAATAATGAAACAGTCTAGTGGTATGTAAATATTGTTGACCTCGCCTGAGCAGCATGTATGAGCAAAGCTGTGGCAGCACTAGCTTAGGAGTATAGCAATAGCAGCGGTCGCTTATTAGTAACGAAAAGTATGAGTGTACGTTTTTTCTACAAATTAAGCACCAATGAAAAGAAGCTACAAGAAAATTGAACTTCGCCCTGATTAACGACTAATGGTACCAATGCAGGCCAGCAGTATTCATACAAAGTATGTACGCTGAACCCAGCACCCACATGCAATACATTTTTTTTTAATTTTCTAAAGAAATCTAAGTAAAACAACGTGAGTGTCCTGTTTGCCATTTCAGAGCTGTGGGCGTGTAAACCCTTATTTACTAAATGAACTTTGTATTATTTTCGGTGATAATTTTGCGCTAAGTAATTGATGATATCTCAATCTTATCTCAATATCACGTATGGAATTATCTTGTGTTTTAACGCCCTGCCGGCTTACATAATAACCGCCTTGCGCCTTCATATGTACTCGTAATTGCTTTTACTTCACAGACTTCTTTAATATAGACGACGCTTTCTCTAAAATTATAATTCGACTTTGTGGCTATACAATGTCAAACTGGCATTGAGTGCTAAAGTGTTGTAAAGTGTTACATTTTTTTAAAGTTCCCATAGCTCAACTCATGAACAGAACCTTTTATGTCATATGAAATATCGATTCATATGAATTCTTCATTTTAACTGACTATTCTTTCAATAGTAAGTATATCTGATTATTTATAATTTATGATACTTGATTGTTTTAAAATTACTGTTTATTCTTTATTGTGTTTACTTTACTGTTTATTCTTAAGTCAGTGCATTGTTCTTATATTGATATAAGAATATTTTTTTATTGCATTTTTTATGTCATGACGAACCGTTTGAACCCTTCAAAACGTTCGGGTTTATATTTAAGGAGCATAAAAATAACAATTACAACTCTACATAAAAGTAGGCGATTAATTTTATAAACGTGAACACGGTATTATTTTTTTAAATAATTTATGTGTGTGTGTGTGTGTGTGTGTGTGTGTGTGTGTGCTCGTGTGCGTGTTTTTGCGTGTAATTGTTTAGTTTTATTTTAAATGATATGTTCTACTCTTGCTACATTATTGTAAAAAAAAGTTTTGTGACATATTTCAGATGCAGTTTTCTACACGTTTTCAACGGCTCACCGGGATCGGTATCACCACTGCCGCCGTAACGTCAGTGTTTGCCATTGACGTGTTCTGGTTCCAAGGATAAGATACCCGGGAAACTTGCTGTTGCTCGAGGCCTAACATCCCAGCCCCAGGTTGGCAACGCACCATTACCATTTTGGGTGGCGGCGGCGTGAATTTCTATCAGGAAATCCGTCTGCTTGTTTGCATTTTAAAGTCTCTAGTTTGAAACACATTAATAAAAAATAAAGGATGCCATCTCTATGGAAATTAATATAGACCTCAATGGTTTATTTATAATTACGTGTTAGCCAAACGCGCGTAAATTCTTTCAGGGTAAATAATAATTGAGTTGAATGCGAAAAGCCTGTTTGCTAATTGCAAAATTTGTTTAACAAGGACGTGTGTAATTAGTGCACTGAGCTGGATCCATTTTAAGGGTTTGTTTATGTTTGCTTTTTCATACATTTTAGTTTGACGAATTGGTTTTAACAGCATCTCTCGTTATATTTTTATGTAGGTACTAGCGTTTAAGTTATTTAAAAAGTATCCTTTGTACTTTTAACACTTTCAAGAATATGTTTACGAATTTTCGTGATATTGGTCAAGTAGCTTTTGCATGAAAGTGTAACAAACAAACTGACATTCGCATTTAAAATATTAGTTAGGATTTGAAATGAAATGAAATGAAATGAAATGAAATGAAATGAAATGAAAATTATTTATTTGCGGAATATGTGTGTTATAAAGTTGTTATAAAGATATTTAAGAATACAACATATTCTACCACATTGTGGTGTGCAAATATTTAGTTAATTTTAAAAAGTTACATATTTCTATAAAAATGTACATTTAAATCACAGCCCTTTTAATAAACATTTTATTTATTTATGAACATAAGTTTCATAATTTGTTATAAATTAATTTAAAGCTAGATTAATTTTTAGTCCTATCTACCGTACACTACCAAAATGAGGTCTTCGGCTGTAACATACACACGAGTAACTTAACAAGCGCACACGCAACAAATACACACATCATAGAGTAAGCTTAGAAAAGAAAATTGATACTTATGTATGTGTCAAGGTGTAACCAGTTTATTAATTTTATTTTAGATTTTTTTATATTTTGGTTGGTATCATGGTTAGAATATGAGTGCAAGTTTCTTAATTTCGTATAAACTGATATATTTTGGGACAAATTTAATCAACCGTTATGTAGTAGTTGTATACCTACTTGGGTAAGTTACACAAGTGTTATAAAATACACAAAAAATAGTATGTATATTCACGTCCATATCCCTGAGATGTAGCCAGGGACACCCACGACTATGGCTAGTCGACACTTAACCCCACAATGTGATAGGTTGCATGGCAAAACTATCGCCAACCAGGCACATGTGACATATCCAATCCCAGTCAACGTTATTTTTATTAGAAAATTGAAAATATTTATTTTCTAAGTTTTTTGTTGCCCGACCCAGGGATCGAACCCGGGACCTCAAGAAGTCAAGTCCGATGCGGAACCGCTACACCACAAAAGCGATTAAATATGGCGTCATTAAATATGGCGCCATTAATATCTTCAGAAACTTCAAATAATGAAAATCTAAAATAATATAGTACATGCACGACATTTTAAAATAATAGTTGTTGTAATTTAAAATGCAGTAGATGCGATCCATAGTGACAAACCCAAAAAACTTTTGCCAATAAATGTTTTCTGGAATTTTAAACAGAACACTTTTTGATTAGTCTACACAAGGCACGAACGTTAAATTTTTATTATCGACATAATTTAACTTAAGTACCTCCAGTAAATTTCCCACATTGGGTTATAAAAGAGCTTTTGTTTTGTGATCAAGTATTGTCACTATCAGCTCATAACATATCATGCATGCACTAAGAATGTACAGCAAGTACTGTAAGGTACATAAATCGATTAAATTTTATCCGTATGTATGTATGTCAGAAAGAGCATGAAAGTAGGATAAATGCGGTCGAAATGAGAGCACTACGGAAAATCTGTGGTGTAACGCTCGCTGACCGCATTCGTAACAGTGAGATCCGAGAAAGAGTGGGATTGAAAGAAAGTTTTGGTGTTAAAATGCGAAAGGGCATGCTCCGCTGGTTCGGTCATATGGAAAGAATGACAGATGAAAGATTGACAAAGCAGATATACAATGCAAATGTGGATGGATGTAGGTACCCGGGGAGACCAAGGCTGACATTTCACGATCAGATCAATCGGATATTTTCCGAGGGTGGTGTCAAGAGTCTCCGAAACCGGCGTGTTTGTATGAAAAGGGTTATGAATGTGAGGGAAGCAAGACAGGTTTGTCAGGATCGTGAGGTCTGGCACTCGATACTCTCTGCCTACCCCGTAAGGGACTTGGCGTGAAGATATGTATGTATGTAAATTTTATCCGTATAAACTGTTTATATGTTGAACTGGCTGTTTACCAGTTATTTCGTTGGTTCTAGCTTTCTAAACGTACCACCCTTTACAGAGGTAGGACCATCAAAAGAAGAAGCTTATGGCAGTTAAATCTAATCACATTTTAAAATTTTGTTCAAATTTTGTTTGACCGTCTCGCTGGTCGAATGGCTAGCGTACACGCCTAACTACACCGATCATCCGCGAGGCTCGGGTTCGATTCCCGACGGGAGCAGGCATTTGTGTGATGAACATTTAGATGTCTGCATTTCCGTGTCTGGGTGTTTATTAAATTTATTCTGGTATCTATTTAAGTATTTCTATGTATTAGAATCGTTGACTAACACCCATAACACAAGCATATAATTTGCTTACTTTGGGGTTAGAGTCAATTTGTGTAACTTGTCCAGTAATATTTATTTATTTATTTTATTTATTTATTTAAACATTAAAACATGACATGTTGTATATCTAAATAATAAATTTGTATAAATTTAAAAATATTTGCTCACCACAATGTTGTAGAATATATGAGTATAAACAAATATTTTTTGTAAAAGCTTCTGACACACATATTCAGCAAATAAATAAATTTAATTTGATTTGAAGATTAATTCCTTAAGCATCTTGAATCTACCAGCGTTGATTGGTTTGTCAAGTAACAATAATTTTTATATATTCTCAATTAACAATAAGAATCCAGGATCTACCTGTAATTACAAAACAGTGTTTATCACAATTGTAATTTTGGTTTAGATTGCAAAAAAACCTGTCAACTTACTTTCGCGAGTATTGGCATCTTTGTTTCAGGTTGGCATCATCATCTTTTTAGAGGAATTTCCTGTAATCATGACATCCTTGTTTAATGTCTAATTTCATGAAAAAGTAGTATAGCTATAAAATAGCAACGATAATTCTTATCAAACTATTACATTACTAGCTTTCAACGCGGTTTCGCTTTAGTTTCAAATTTTACAACATGTTTTTAAATTTTAATTCACGTGATATTAAATAAACTTTACTATTAAGAAGTTTCATGTAAATCTTTTATTCTTTTGCGTGTGAAAGGAACAAACAATCCAACCTCACAATTTTTTTTGTTTACAATGTTAAAGTAGGACTATATTGTATAAACTAGGAAATTGGTTCGTCAATCCGTTCATGCATGCTGTGATGACAACGCGAAATGGCTTTTTTTAGTATCAATACATTAACAATAAGCAAATACGTTTTTTATTACGTATTAACTAGGATAAAAGAAGAACCTTATTCGGAAACCTAAGAAAAGCTATTTTAGTTTTCTAGCATTACGAAACAGATTTTGCCTGGCAGATTACCTCGCGCTAACGATACGTTGACGCAAATATATTATCTACGTGTTCACAAATACCCTATGTAAAAACTGTACGTCACGTAAGCAGGATGTACAATGTACGTGGTTTTGACAAGAACTTGTGTATTTAGCTCCCATAGACATAATATTTTAAAGCCCTGACAACGTGTTTTATTTCTTTATACCAATTTGATATTTTTCTGTGATTAAATTATCTTTAACAATTAGCTGTTAAGCTTATACAGCGTATACAAATACATTAAAATACAATTACTCTTCAACTGAATAATACACAAATTAGTAGTGTGTTCCATACCTCAGAAAATGTGAAAAAAATCACATTTACCTACAAGGTTACTCAAAGTATTTTTTAAATTATATTTAGCAAAAAAGTTGTTATTCTTAGTAGTAGTATTAGTAGTTTCACACCCATATCCCCGAAGGCGTAGGCAGAGACCCAACCAGGGCACGCACTAGCCGAAGATGTGATAGGTGGCAATCCTGTCGCCAACCGGGCACATATACTAGTCGATCCACGACTAGTCGAAGACACTAAGTCCTACAATGTAACAGGTAGCAAGCTTCTCGCTAACTGGACAAATATCCAATCCCGGGAAACGTTACTTTTATTACAAAATTGAAAATATACGTTTGCTAATTTTTCTTGTTGTCCGATCCGATGATCGAACCCGGGACGAGAAGTAAAGTCCAACGTTGGACTGCTAGAGCACAGAGACGAGGAGACACAGAGGAGAGGAGTTCGTACAGGACCAGCAAGTTTATTAAATTGTAATAAGTAGTTGAAGCGCAATAAGCTTCACTATCTCTAACTCTAATTTTACTACCAGGTCACCCAGGTACACTAAAAATATGCAATGTTAATATGTATAACCCTAAAGTTTACGTGGGGTTACTACGGAATCATGAATCGAAAAAATAACCGCCAAAATCGTACTTTCATTCGATCGATATTGACCGAGAGTTTCATAACAAACGTACAAAATTTATACAGACGAATAGATATAATCTCGTGATTCTTGGAGACGGTTAAAAAAGGATGTCACCACTGAGGTGTAAACTAAAGACATGTCTACCTAAATTGATAGAAGTCTTTGTAAACACCGTCGCAAATATTGGTACATATTAATCATTCCTGTCATCAATCATGTTTTGTTCAGGTGTATTTTTTATGTCCAATTATTTTTATCAGCCTGCATTTATTATTTATTTACGGGCTCTAATATTCATCATCGTTTTTAAAATAAGGACACAAAATAAATGAAAAAAATATTCCTTGGATGTAAAGCTAAAAAATTTAACATAGCCGCAATACTTTATTTCGTTTTGTGTAGTCGGGTTTTTTGCATGCCTTATTTCATTGAAAATCAATCTAAGTCAAAGATAAAAATATGTGTTTCTCGAGCACTAAACCATGTTATATTTATCGATTTAGGATTTTTGAACAATATCATATAACAGACTAATGATAAGCAAAACTTACCTATTAATATTAAAAGTAGTATCTTGACGCCCATATCCCCGAAGAGGTAGGCAGAGGCACAACCAGGGCACCCACGACTAGCCGAAGACACTAAGTCCCACAATGTGATAGGTGGTAAGTCTATCGCCAACCGGGCACATTCCTAATCCCGAGCAACATTTTTTTTATTAGAAAATTAGAAAAACCCAATTTTCTTTTTGTTGCCCGACCCGGGATTCGAACCCGGGACCTCATGCAGTCAAGTCCAACAACTGAACCGCTAGACCACAGAGGCGATTGATATTATTAATGCGAAAGTTGGTAAGCTTTATGGATATACTTATGTTTGAATGGATTTTTACTCTTTCATAAAGAATGTATGGAACATATTAAAATGAAACATTACAGCACTATATTTTATTCAAGAAAATAACACATACAATAATATTTCAACAAAAAGAAAATTTTCTAATAAAATAATGTTGCTCGGGAATGGATATGTGCCCGGTTGGCGATAGGCAGGCCACCTATTACATTGTGGGACTTAGTGTCTTCGGCTAGTCGTGGGTGCCATGGTTGTGCCTCTGCCTACTTCTTCGGGGATATGGGCGTGAAGATACAACAAAATTTAAAGATTTTGTGCAATCGTGCACATAGGCAAAGCTGCGGATAGAAGCTAGTAACTTGTAGAAGAATACATTTATTAAACTTATAAATCGTTTTACGCTTTAATTTTTTTTATAATATTGGAAGGCGAACAAGCAGACGGATTTCCTGATGGTAATAAATTCACGCCACCTAGAGACACCAAAGGTGATAATGGTGCGTTGCCAACTTGAGGTCGGGATGTTAGACCTCGAGCAAAAATAAGTTTACCGGCTACCTTGCTCACCAAACTGGAACACGGCAACGGCAAGCATTAGACGTCATGGTGGCAGGAATAGGTAAGGCGGTGGTACCAAACCGGGTGAGTCGCTGCGAAACTCTACCATCTTGTAGGATGTCACGGTGTTAGTAACTTTAAAAATTATAAAAAAAGCAAATTACTAACATTTAACAGGCTTTTATTGGGATATATATCTCTTATTAGAATATTATTATGAAGAAGAACCAAAATTTGATGCAAATGCTACAAAAATGTGTAATTCGCTATTTCGTTGCGACGGCCATTTTAAATTTACAACAATACTGATGTATTATTGCATTACCATCGGAATGATTAAAAGTGTAGATATGCCAAATTTTAGCCGAAGCCTATTAGGTAAACTGGCCCAAAATTCTATTCTGAGATTCGACCCTCAATGACTGACAAAGAACAGGTCAAATCAAATAAAAGTATGTAAGAATTGGGATTGTTTGGCCTAATATTTGCCATCACAGTAGGCAATGTAAACAACAAATGAGGTCAGATTCATTTTAACGAAAAAACAACATTTTATCAAATAGTTTTAACATTAGCTGACCTCAAAAAACATGATTTGGTTTGTTTACTACGAATACAAGGACAAATATTTGTTCCACGTATGTTGCTTAGATGTAATTATAAAAGGAACCACTAATGGGAACTGTTAGTAAGAGATATTACTTTGTTTCTACTAAACTCATTTTTTTTAAATTTAACAAAACATCTTACGTCCTATTACCTAACGTACTGTAGCTATGTATTCCATGTTCTCCAAAATTATAAAATCTTTTGAAGGGAATAACTTTCCGAAGAGTAGAATGCCGAAAAGCACACCAGTTACTCAGTAATTGATTATCGACAGGTCGCTTTCGACGGTTTTTGACAGTTTCAACTGTTTCTACGGTTTTTGAGGTGTCCCCTGAGATAGTGATGTTCCATGTGCAGCTTTTCAAAGTAAAGGAAAAGCGTTTGTAGTTAGATTCAACATAGCAAAGGACTTCCATCGGATGTGCCATAATCTGCTTCTGTCGAATCTACACTTTTACAGACTTCCTGAGTAGTCATGCAACTGGATCCCTAGTTTTTTTTTATTAACAAATCGCCGTTGAATGTGATGATGTATGTGTGTGAGGCGTAAATCCTATTCCTTAAAGGCAGTTTGTTCCACAATGTTTCTTTATCGTAACTATGTTGCAAGATCCTATGATCTGGAGTTGGCGTAATCTACTCAAAAAAGTGTAATTCCAATTTCCTAATAAAAAAAAGGTTATCACAAACCACCTATCACATTATGGAACTCTAAGTGGCTCTGGGCCTGTACTGTACATGCACATGCATACACACAACAAAATATACTACTTGGGAAGCATTTTATGGTAACCGGCTCCATATTCCTTAGGCGTATGTCATCATCCTCATCATCGAGCTAGGAAACCAAAAAAAGTCATCATAAAAATGTAAATTGCTAGTTATATCGCTATACTACAATAATTAAATAAAAATACATATTCTTGGACAAATAACATAAATTGATCTAACCTCAAAATAAGCAAAATGTAATCTTTGTGTTGTGGGTGCTAGCCAACGATTTGCACAGTAAATAAATAAATAAATAAATAAATAAATAAATATCCCTGGACAAGTTACACAAATTGAATCTAACCCCAAAGTAAGCAAATTATATGCTTTTATAAGCAAATTATATGTAAATATATAAAAATACGTAAATATATATATATGTATGTATGTATATAATTTTACTAAACACCAAAATCTGGAAATACTACCTATTTTTATAACGCTAATGCTTACCCCGTCAGAAAACGAACCCGTGCCCTTCGGTTGAACGATGATGTTAGGAGTGTATGCTAGCCCCTCGATCAACGAGGTGGTCAATGTTGGTATATTAAAAATACGGTAATACTTGCACGGGGAAGCTCAGCACTGCTAATAATTTAACTATCGATGGAAGAGTTGGCGTCCCATTTGCAAATTCCTCACCACCATAGTCCATAGCAAAACAATGAACACCATGATCCACACAAGTCACATACCATAGTTGATTCACGTACTAGATGACCGATAACGAGGTCGGATACACAAAATATATACACACGTTCAAACAATGACACATTTGGCCACACTGTTAACGCTGGTGATTAATACTTTAAAGCACGGATAAAATATTTAGATCATACTTCAAGTGATAATGCAGTCACTTCTAACGGAATAATCCATTAAACTGAATTAATAGATTATTTCGCAAATTTGGATGACAAAAAATAAAGGCACATGAAATATGAACACAAGTTTAAATAACTACACTTACCTCCATACTCTCAAACATGTTATATTACATTTTCATGTTATAACGTAGGATAACGCAATCTATACTTCCATACTTATATTATAAATGCGAAAGTCGGTCTGTCTGTTGCTCTTAAGTACTTAAACTTAATATGCATATAGGTAGAGATCCAAGATTAAAATTACTTTTCCAATCGTCAACCCCGAAGGACTTTAATAGGTGATAAAAGTTTGTATGAAAATCGTTATTATTCTACTCTGACCCGAGACTTCGCCAACTGCTAGTCCATAATAATATTGAAGATGCGAAAGTCTGTCTGTCAATTTGT
>NJDC01002973.1:174711-197098 GCA_002245475.1 Calephelis virginiensis | reverse complement strand
ACGGAATAATCCATTAAACTGCATTAATAGATTATTTCGCAAATTTGGATGACAAAAAATAAAGGCACATGAAATATGAACACAAGTTTAAATAACTACACTTACCTCCATACTCTCAAACATGTTATATTACATTTCCATGTTATAACGTAAGATAACGCAATCTATACTTCCATACTTATATTATAAATGCGAAAGTCGGTCTGTCTGTTGCTCTTAAGTACTTAAACTTAATATGCATATAGGTAAAGATCCAAGATTAAAATTACTTTTCCAACCATCAACACCCAAAGGACTTTAATAGGTGATAAAAGTTTGTATGAAAATCGTTTTTATTCTACTCTGACTCGAGACTTCGCCAACTGCTAGTCCATAATAATATTAAAGATGCGAAAGTCTGTCTGTCTATCTGTCTGTCTGTTGCTCTTCCACGGCTAAATTGCTAAACCATTTTTAATCAAATGTTATACGCATATTACGAAATATCCCAGTTCAAACACAGATTATTTTTTTCACCCCCAAAGGACTGTAGTAGGGGATGAAGTTTGCATGAAAATCGTCACTATTCTACACAGATGAAGTCGCGGGTTCATCTAGTAGTTAACACGATTTTGGACCACATACAATATGTTAAGATCAAATGTTGAATAATAAGTATTTAAATCTCGTATTGTCGGTCGCTTCTGTGGTGCATCAGTCCGGAATCGGACTTGATTTCTTGAGGTCCTGTGTTCGATTCCCGGATTGGGCAACAAGAAAATTAGGAAATGTGTATTTTCAAAAAAAAAACCGTTGCCAGAGATTGAATATGTGTCTGGTTCGCAATAGGTTGGTTGCCACCTATCACATTATGGGAATTAGTATCCTCTGCTAGTCGTGGATGCCCTAGTTGTGCCTCTGCCTACTGCTATATGGGTGGGAAGATACTTTACTTTATTTTACTTTAACTATTTAAGCCGGATCCTGACAATGACAGCTGTCACGTAAGATGTAAGAAGCTGTAAGATGTCACACCAACCCTAACGCCCTCCGACTGACTGAGGTACTGAAAAAAATCAATATTGTAATTTAGTTGATTAATCCACTAGCAGGTAATAAGTTCATCAGATCTTTATTCCATCACAAGACCATCAAAAGGGGAGAAACTTTTTCTATCCAGTGCCTAGCACCAAACGACAAGTCACTGGAGCCCTATCGCAAGTAATCATAACGCAGCAGCTAGTCGAGATTCTGTCTTCCAGAATACAGACCTTGTCCAGCCTATGCTACATACATCCTCATGAGCTTTCTTTTGGTCAACAAACTTGGATAATCTTGTCGAAACTTATTAAGAAACAAACAGCATATGATTAACAAAACATTAATAATTAATAAAAAGCCTCTTCCATAAAAAGAAATCATAAACTGTCATCCAGTTATGGAATTGGTCAGGTACCTAACTAAGGTTATATTACCATTATTTATGTTCAAAATGGACTAACTGCCTAATGACCGAAAATTGAGGGGTAGGTCATTAACCGACCATGGTCTTTGACCTTTGATTTTAATGCAGATACTTAAAAGAAATGATCCGTGGTCACGCACTCTGTCTTTTTTTTTTTGAAATAAAAGACACACTAATAGGATTTTTTGATGACAAGAACTTCAACTTCACCTACAGACCTAAGAAGGTGATGGTGTGTTGTTACCCTTTGGATATTAAGCCTCATGCGGTGTTCATCGGCTATTAAGTAGAAGACAGTTACAAGTACTAACATCGTTGCAGCAGTAATAGGTAAATAGGTAAAGTTTTCAAACGCGAGTGGGTCATAAAATCATTTATTATCTTATAAAATGAATTAAAGCATGACAGCTAGTATACTTTTAAAATGTGTATCTTGTATTTAAAAAAAAATGTTGCTGGGGATTGGATATGTGCCTTGGTGGCAATAGGTTTGTCACCTATCACACTGTGGGATTCAATAGCACTTTAACTATTTGTAACATAGCGCCATCTGCTTTACATATTCAAAGCTAATGCACTATAATCTTAATCTTAATTAATCTTAGCGATAAATCCGGTGTCAAAACCGCGAGGTTAGCAACGTTTTAGTCATTCAAAGAAATGACATTAGCGGATAAAACACCATTTAATATACCCTTTTTAATTGTTTGTGTCCTTATACCAATTTACATACCCAGTTTTCGTTCTCTTGGACTTTAGGATGTACCTTATGAATTTTGATATAGATATTCATATTTCTTAAATTAGTAAAGAAATAGGTGTTTTTAAAATAACATCTAAAGTATGAAAGCTATGGAGTTGTATGTCAATGTTATCAGTACCTTCCGTTTAAGTTATTAGGATAACCGGTGTTACGTGCTACGTTCACCCAACTTCCATCATTATTATTTTTATTAGGTGTTGAAACCCTTCTTATATTTCAAAAAGCTTTTTGTCGCCTCTGTGGTCTAACGGTTCTGTGTTGGACTTAACTTCTTGAGATCTCGGTTTCGATCCTGGGTCAGGCTACAATGAGGAAGTTTGTTTATACAATTTTCTAATAAAAACATTGCCAGATTCGGTATGAGTTCGCTATATAATAAAAGCTATCACGTCGTGGAACTTAGAGTCTTCGGTTAGTCGTGGGAGTAACGGTTGTGCTTTTGCCTACCGTGTTGGGGACTCGGGCGTGAAGGTACTTTTTTAGTTTTATAGGTATTCATTCATACTATTAATGTCAAAAACAGGCGTCAGGGATATTATTTTTCGTGCGTACCCTACCGGCTTCCCTACCCTACAGCACGGAATACATTAGTAAAGTACACAGACGCTGTGGTAGTAGGAATTTTTAAGGCAATTCTACGAATCCAGATCAGTTACTGTATAATCTAACACCTAGTACATATAGTACAGCTGTGAATAGTGTAAATAGGTCTATTGTAGGTCATAAGCGTACAAGTGCACCGTCTTTCCAATTAGCGCTCCCACATAGTCTATAAAAGGATGACGTAATGGCTGCAGTTCCGACAGGGTGCAGCCATCAGCACTCGCAAATTGTGGCAGCAGACGGCGCGTCGGATGCCGCAATTGGTGACATATCCCACACTCAACACTAAATTGCTTAGTAACAACTAACTCCATCTTAACAATAAACTGCAAAACAACTCTATTTTTATAACCTATTCGTTCTTTTATTTTTACAAATAAACACTAAAATTAAATTATTTAGCCTACTTACATAATACGTAACATGTTATGTTTATTTAATAGCTACATTAAGCCGCTTAACATTAAATTATCAAGTAGATAGACTATCTGTAAGGGACTTGACGTGAAGATATAAATCCATTTAGGCATATAGGTATGTATATATTACGTAAAAAGGTAGGTATTAGCTGACAAGACACATATTGTCCTGTCCTAACTATGAATATTGATTTTCTTTTCTGAACCTTATCCTGACAAAAACTAACACAACAAAATAAGGATTTTGACGTCATGACAGGGCTTAACAATATTTGAAAATGATGTCTGTGTTGGGAGTGTAGGTAAACATCCAGTTGTAAGTTGTAACACAGCTTCATGCGATCACATTAGCTTACGAACGAAAAAAAATCAGCACCGAAATCGGTCCATCATTTGAAAAGTTGTAATGCCGCCAAGGATGCCACAGAGACACACACAGACACGTCAAACTTTTAACAACCCTCATTTCGTAATAATAACACACTCTAATTAGGTAGGTAGGTATCGGTTTGACAAAAAGACATAGGTCAGTACCTATGTCATTTTATACTTACCTATGTATATTATATGAACAGGGTAGGTACTTAGGTAAATAAATATAACGTAACGTACCTAACAAACAAAAAATTTGGAAACATTTTCCTAATTATTTTAGTCAAACTAGATACGTTTTAGTTTACTCTGCTACGGTAGTCTGGGCGACCAATATTAACATCTTCAATTCTTATATAATTTATAATTCCAAGTTGTAAGAAAAATTAAAACATTTGAATAGGTTGTTAATTGTCTGTGGTCATTACGTAAACGTTTTTTTCCGGAATGACATTAGCGCGTGTTGCCGCGAAAATAAACGAACGGATTAGGGTCAGGCTTCACCGACAGAGTGTCATCTCCTTTACTCATATGATGTAGTGTACGGACCTTTCATACGGTATTCGCGCATGCGTGATCGCCATTTGCGTATTCGTCAATTCTAGTAGTAATGAAAGAGAAAAAACTAAGCTTTCGGCCCTCGGTTTGGTCGGCGTCAATTCACAAATTGACAATTCGTAGCGGATACCGACGTTGCTTCGTGCAGTTGTCAAAAGCACATCAAAAGTCAAAACATTTAGGTACTTTTGCAAGTTTGTTTGAGAACGACAAAAGTTTTGTTTAGATTATGTGTTACGTAATATTTTAGTATTTTTTTAATCATAAGGCGAAAATTAATTTCAAAAGGATAATAGATATCACGTGAGTATACAACATTCGCATGTTACATACCTATTCTGTTTTCATTGTTTATTTAGATACCTACGTGAGTATGAGCTGACCACATGGCATTTGTTATTGTTATTATTTAGTAAAATGAATACAAAATGGCGTAACGAAAAAAATTTAAAATAATTATAAATTATGTAGGTATCTTCCTTGTTTTCTTTTAATTAGAAATAGGTAGGTAGGTAACTCGTTAGTTATTTACAAACCTACCTACATGCTACGACTTAAATTTTGAGTTTGAGTTTATATTATTTAGTACCTTTTGGGTAGGTACTACTTGAGGAACAGAACAATCTACTTACCAATATAATTGTCGGTTTACTGAGAATTTTTGACCCGCAGAGTATCTACTTGCCTTATTTATTTAACTAGTAGGTTATCTACGGGCACGGAAGTGCTCCCACCAAGTCGAGTAAAAAAGCGGCACGGAGCTTTTCGAACACCCTATAACTTCGTTGTGGATATAACAAGAAGCCTGAATTTTCAGTTACTCAGCAGACATTTTATAAACACTGCAGGTATATTTAAATTTTCATTTAATTTGAACCAGTAGGTTAGGCTTGCCACCTATCACATTGTGGGACTTATGCAAGATATCACCAAGAGCCCCTATACTTTAGTGGACCTTTTAACGTTACTTACGGGACTGTTTCAATATAAAACCGTCCCCTAAAACACGTTAAAAGGTCCCCTAAATATAGAAGCTCTTGGTGAAATCGGGCATAAGTATCTTCGGCTAGTCGTGGGTGCCCTGGTTGTGCCTCTACCTACCTCTTCAGGGATATGCATGTAAAGAAACTTTTTTTTTAGTTAAGGAATTGTAACTTATCAAATAGATATAGATAGATAGAGAAATAGAACCTTCAAATTTAGAATATAAATCGTGTTTAGTATCTAAATGAAGGGAAAACTAAACATTTCATACCTAATTTGTCTTTATAACTTGTCGGTGATTATTGTTTTTCTTAATTACAGTGTTATTTAATCGCATGTTTTGTAGTCAGAAATATTTTTTAATCCAGGCCACGGCGAAAAACAAGCGGTGTTAAGTAGTGTACCTATAACTTACAAGTTTGACGTGTCTGGCCGTCCGAGTCCGCGTCCGTCGTGGATGGAACTATTTTGATACGGATTTCTTTGTTTTGTAATCTGGCGTTATTGAGATGGTTCTTCACACATATATTCATTAGGTACATACCTATGGGTTTTTATCGGATTTATTACAAAAATAAATTTTAGGATTATGTTTAGGGCTTGAAAGAAAATGAGCACATAGATCTATTCAATAATTAGAGCTACAATATGGGGAGGTATACTCATACAAAATAATAGCCAGAATGTTAAAATTGGTTTGCGGAACATGATAGCAGCGAGCATTGAAACAGTATTTTATACTATCGGCCTTATTAGTCTTATGACTATCTTATTAGGATTATGAATAAATTTGGACGGGACAGGTTTATTCCCAAGGACGCGACAGATGATAGGAAGTCTATGCCCATTTTTTTTGTAGCGAAACTGGTTTTTAGATAAGTTTGGATTTCGAAGAAAATTAGTTACAATGAATTCATAAATCACATTAACTTTTGTGTACGGCTTAAATGGCTGAACCAAAGAGGAAAAGCATACCTTTTTGTTAAACCAGTTTTGATATAGGTACTTGTCTTACAAAAAGTTCCTTATCGATCTTGAAATTCAGCTTGAAGTTAGAAGGCTGAGCTTCTTTTATTTCATATCCAATCACGACTGTGCATCGCACCTAAACTGTCGAAACTATTGAAGGTACAGTCAGCAAGTTAATCTTTATAATTAATTGTCTCTAGCTAATGAAAGATGAGAGTCCATAATTAATTGTAATAAAAGTGAAATTTTTTTTGTCTATAAAACCAATATTTGGTTTCAGATCTTAGAAGATATGGAACATATTTTACAACAAATTGAATGTCCAGAGGTGCCAAGTTTTCTTCAAGTGAGTGAGTCAAGAATGCAAAGTAATAAACAAAATAGCAATAGGAGACTGAGTTTTAAATTTACGTTTAGAAATATTAAATCACGAAAACATAAAAATATCTTAAAACAAAGAATACACCATTTATAAAAAATCATGTAAGTCTAATAAAAATTTTGGACTTGTTAAAGAAGAAACGGTTTTTAAATGAAGAACAGTATGACGAGTTAAATGTTAAAGCACAGCTAGCAGATGACGAAGACTTTTGTGTGAGCAAAACACCTATAATTAAAAAAGATGAACTATCATCGTCATTAACGGATTCCGCACTAGCGTTGTATTTTTATTCGTTATCTGGCTATGGATATATTAGAAAAAAAAATTAAAAATGTATTACCTCATCCGATAATTTTGAGTAAATGGTTCCAAGCGGAAAATTTTAAACCAGTTTTTACTGCTGAATCGTTTGTAATGTTAAGTAAACGACTAGAACAACTTAAAAAAAGACCTACATGTTCTCTTTTAATAGACACTTTACCATTACGACATAAAAGAAAATGGTGTGGAGAAACTAAAGGATCCGCAAATCTTGGACCAGGTTTGGATGATATACAAGAGATGGCTACAGAAGTGTGTGTATTTATGGTAGTAAGCTTAGAGGAAAATTGGAAATTGCCAGTAGGCTATTTTTTTGTAAGAAACCTGTCTGTTGATGATAAAAAAAGTTTAATAACCATTTGCTTAACAAAGTTGTACCAAGCAAATGTAGACGTAGCAGTTTTGTCCATGAAAGGAGATTTTTCCGATATAGCAACGGTTAACCAGCTAGGCTGTTATTTAGACGTCCATCATATGAAATTAACTTTTCCACATCCAGTTTGTTGTACGCCAGTTGCAGTGTTTTTAGATCCGTATGATTTGATTAAGAAAGTTCAATTCGCCTTAGAAGTTACGCAGATTGTATATGAAGGAGATGGTCAAAAAATAAAATGGCAGTATATCCAAAATCTTGAAAAGCTACAAAAAAATGAGAAACTTAATTTCGAAAAAAATCCTACTCCTCAACGCCTTAATTTGCGACATCAGGTTATGAAGAAAGAGTTATCTACATATCTTTTCAGTTCATGTCTATCAAAAACGTTAAATTTGTGTAATGATGTATTCAATTCTTCACTTTTCAAAGACGTGGAGACTACTGCGAGGTTTATTAACATATTCAACGATTTGTATGATGAATTATAGTTCTGATAATTGCATTGCCTTAGACAATTATCCCATATCAACATGTCCATCAGGTACGATACGATAAATAGAACGCCTGAAAGGAGATTTATTAGATTATTTGCAAGCTTTAAAAGGAATTTTAAAATTGACGGCCAATTCGAATGCAATGTGAAATTATTACATACGTTACTGACTCAAAACGATGTTTTGGTAAGTGTCAAACACATTGTCGGATATATCGCTGGGTGGGTAGCCACGGAATTAATGAATTCTATTAAATGTGAGGGATGCTTGGATGCATTAGTTTCGCATCAAAGATTAAAAATTCACCAATTAATCCAAACAAAATATATTACTGGTATATATAACAAAATATATTATTATATTCGGATGGTAAACATATTTACCATCCGAAGATCTCTCTTACGTTTGTTTAAAGTCTGAACAAGTTATCGCTGAACACATTAAGATACATGGTAACGTTTTTCCCTCTGGTTATGGAAGGAAAAGGTTGAGAATTTCGATCTTAAAACGTTTTATCAATTCTGACGTTTTTAAATCATTACACGAACATTCTTTAAACCAACCCATTACGTTAAATCACAGAGTTCATATTATAATTGCAATAGTTGATAAATATTTACATTCTAAAACACAAGATTGGCGTGAAGAAGATAGATTTAAAATGTTATTAAATAAGACACGTCAAAACTTACTTCGGGGTATGGATGATTTTATGTTTAATAATAACTTTAATAAGATGATGGAAATAATAAATTCTGTTCAGTGAATTTATTTAATTCTTTATAATAACGATTTATTATTTTGTTTTGATTTTAATATGCTTGTTACTAAGTTTAAGTTTGTGATAAAATGTGAAAAAATGATATTTTGATAAATATGAAAATTGTAAGAAAAACTTAAAAAGTATGTGTCACACACGTGTTATGCATGTCTAAGAGACTTATTACTATATCGTTTTTATGTGTCATGGTTACAATCTGAAAAGTAAGAAATATTTTGTTTTATAATTATTATTGTCATACTTTTTATGAAAAAAGATTTGATTGTTATTGAAAAGTCAAATATCAATTTTCTTCTTGTGTTTATGCGTATATTTTACGTGCCATGGTTAACATCTGAAATACTGTTGGAAATTTTGAGTTGAGGAAAAATGTTTTTTGGCACTTTACATTACATTTTATAGTTATTAAAGAAGTCAAATGTTATTTTTTACCTTTTTCGCTTATGTTATTATTTGTAACTCTAATGAGCAAAATGTTTTTTTTAATATGACAGCGGCTTTACAGGCCTCAGAAGATTGATAATAAACAATTTCTTTTTTTATAATTTTTTGTCGTAAATCAGTTTTTTTCTAATAAATATCTGTGTTAAAATTTTAGGCCATATAAAAATGTATAAGTATCTCGAAACCGTCTCTAAAAAGATATAATCTTATGGTTTCAAATTAATAACAAATCGAATAACGTAGGTATGCAAGTTTATTAGTTTTTTTTTCTAAAGTGGTTTTTAATTTATATTTTTATCTAATTACTTTAAAAATTGTACGTATTTCCAAAATCACGAAATTTCTCAATTCTATTTGATTTTTTTTTTTTAATTATTCCAAAAAAATCGTTGAGATGAAAAATAAATGTTCACACCATTTGTAGCAATCTGTATTAGAAATAACAAAAAAGGCTACCTACTTCATAGTTTTAAGGAAGTATTATTTTACAATTAAGTTAGTAACTACTATTATAATACGTGATTACTTGTGAAGAATGAAGTCATGAAAATAATATCCGACTTTTATTTAATTTAAAACAGATTTTTTTGTTGTCTGTATTCATAGGGCATGCGCACATTACCAACAAAAGAAATTAGAGATTTTACTAATTAATGCAGTAGTTAGCTCTAGTATAAATATTTGAATAGAATCAAACAACGATTTACGTTTCATCGTTCGGATGTGGCAACCCCATCCCTACTAATTAGTAGCTAATAATTAGTCCTCCTATGATTAGATTAGGATTAATTGTTGCCGACTTAACTTTTACCGCTATCTTTAGTCAGTATCGTTATATTCAAGATTAAAGGTATGATCGCGGAGTTTTTAAATGCAAACATCCCATCTTTAAGTTAGCAACGCACCTTCAACACTTTGAATAAAGACGGTTCGTAGATATTTCACTTGACTTCCGGTTTCAGATTGTTAAAAACAACGCCGTTAAAGTTAAGTTATAACTTGGATTGTTTTTTTTTATGAAATCGGAAAGCAAACAAGCAGACTGAGATCCTCATGGTATACCCGTTGCCTATTGTATACATTTCGTAACAGTGCGTTGCCAACCTGAGAATAGAGTTGTGCGTCTCTTTAGTGTGCTTAGTCCTACCCTACCATTCAAAATTTACATCGTGACATTTGACTTAGTGGTAGAGTTTCGCAGCGACTCGCCCGGATTGGTAGCACCACCTTACTTTTTCCCGCCGCATTAACGTTAGTGCTTGCCGTTGACGTGATCCGATTCAGAGGGCAAGGTAGCCGGTAAACTTACTTTTGCTCGAGGCTTAACATCCCGGCCTCAAATTGGCAACGCACCATTACCACCTTTAGTGTCTCTAGGCGGCATACATTTCTTACCATCAAGAAATCCGTTTGCTTGTTTGCCTTACAATGTCATAAAAAAATTGTTTTAAACTTGATCCCCACCTCAGGGTCACGGTCTTAGCTGGAAGTTTTGAATGCATCAACGTAAATTCTTCAAAGCGTTTGTAGACTGATTTTGATATGAAGGACCAACAGGTGCTACTAGTGTCATAGACACAAGTGAAATACCACTTGACTAACCAGTCAATATGCGGTCCAAGGATGTTGAGCCACTTGTGAAATACAAGTGTAAAAAAAGTTATTTTCATTGTTTTTGTGTCATAATCCTAAAATTAAAAAGAAAACAATAACCCCCGCTAAAACGACATTACATAATAATATGTTGTCGCTAAGAACCTTCTCGTTCACGTTAAACAAAAAAATTACATCAAAATCGGTCCATTCGTTCAAAACTTGTGATTCCGTAGACAGACACACACAGACATGTTAAGCTTACAACATCTCACTTTGATGTGCTTTAGATGAATGGCAAATATTACGAAACATAATACCATATTTCTAAATTTTGGTCTATCATCCACCTTTTAGCTCTTTCATCAAGTCCTCGTCATCAGAAAATATCAGGTCTAGTTACGACGAATCTAATGAGTCCAAACTCGACGGGTTTACCAGTAGAAATTCTAGGGTTGCGTCTCCTATATTTGAGTTCCATCATCAGACATCTCACATACGCCCAAACGTGAAACCATTGTGTCTTACACACATCATACACATCCGATGCTTTCAAATTAGCTGATGATTTCCATAAATTATAGCATAAAAACATTTCGGTTTTTTTATATGAAAGCTGAAGTGATAGCTTTCATATAAAAAACCGCATCAAAATCTATCCATCCGCCGAAGAACTTGGATGCCACAAACACACAATCACAACAGCGAGAGAGAGAGAACTTGTAATACCAATCCCTGCAGAGGTAGGGATCCCTAGTACCAGAACATTCTACTAGCTGAAAATATTTAATCCCATAATAGCGCCAAACCTAAAATATTTCTTTTTTAACGCTGCTGACCAAAAAACATTGTGATAAAATTGTTCCCCGTTAAGATTTCTATAAAAAAATCACCTACAGCCCACAGCTATCTTCATTTAATCAGATTTTTTATTTATCTTCGGTCAGATAATTCAATGTAACAATTTATATGGTTATTAATAGAAAATTGGGTTTTACCAATTTTATGATTAAAAAAATGTTGCACGGGATTGGAATGTGCCCGGTTGGCGATAGGCTTGCCACCTATCACATTGAGGGACTTAGTGTCTTCGGCTAGTCGTGGGTGCCCTGGTTGTGCCTCTGCCTGCGTTATTCATCGAAAGTATGAATTTTGAATGAAAATGCCCTTGATATTATTTTACTGAATAGGAGAATGTACTTGTTACCACTAAAATCTAAAAGAGCTTAACTAAATAGTAGTTTAAAAAGCTAATGAAGTCACTTTTATATCTAGCTGAACTTAAAAATAGAAATTTTTATCTATAATTTCAAAAAGAAAAAAATTGATTAAGAAAAAACATTTAATCGTGCAAAAACTAGGGGTATCACATGTTTAGTTGTTTTAAAAATACTTTATTTAAGCAGATATAAGGAACATTAAACTTATTCAATGTATATAATATAAGGATTCCGTTTTTTCATGGTAGGCAGAGAGTACCGAGTGCCAGATCTCACGATCCTGACAAACCTGTCTGGCTTCCTTCACATTCATAACCCTTTTCATACAAACACGCTGGTTTCGGAGACTCTTGACACCACCCTCGGATAACATCCGATTGTTCTGACCGTGAAATGTCAGCCTTGGTCTCCCCGGGTACCTACATCCATCCACATTCGCATTGTATATCTGCTTTGTCAATCTTTCATTTGTCATTCTTTCCGCATGTCCGAACCAGCGGAGCATGCCCTTTCGCATTTTAACACCAACACTTTCTTTCAATCCCACTCCTTCTCGGTTCTCACTGTTACGAATGCGGTCAGCGAGCGTTACACCACACATATTTTCCATAGTGCTCTCATTTCGACCGCATTTATCCTATCCTATATATATTAAGTATATATATATTTTTTTTTTGTTAAGTTAGCTATAAAATCTACTTCATTACTTTTTAAACTATTATTTATTAATTTAAAAGAGCGTACTTCCGAGGTAACCTCATTGCTGCCAAGTCTGGATCTCATATTGGAATCCCAGAGAAATTGGGAAAAATAATATTGAAATTGAAGTCGATTTTTAGCAGATTTACTGCATTTAGGTTAAAGTCACCTTCTATTTATCAGCAGCCAAAGAATAATTAGTCAAACTAGAGATGTCTTCGGTCTGGTATTGTCTTACTCAAAGATTATTATAGAACAATATTTATCACCAATTCCAAATTGTGGTGATAATTTAAAAAATAGAACAGATACTGGCCATAACTCAACAGACCAGATACATTCATACAACTTCGACTGTCATTAAGTTATCCAGTACTACAGGTTTGACTACTTACTTTTCTATAAATAGTACCATTTGATTGCAAAAGAGCTTATCTTACAAAGTCATGCAATGTAAAATAAACCTTTCAGATACAGTTTACGATCATTTTTAAAAATGTTAACGTTACTTTACGCTTTTCTAGAATGGAATAAGTTTGTGCATAGTGGCCCACTCTCAAGAGGAAGGAATGAATTCCGTACTCCAAAGACTGCTTGCACTTTCAATAAGAATGAAGCTGATGTTCTATTTAACTCTACAAATATTCTTTTTGCATTTTAACACACTTAAACTTTTCCAAAAATATTTGTATGAAAGCTTTTTTGTGTTATATGAAGATACTAGCTGACCCGGCAAACTTCGTTCACTTGTCTCTCAATACTCTTTGCCTACCATGCAAGTAATGTTCTAAGCCAGGACTTCCCAACCAGGGGGGAAGAAATAGACGAACTATTATAGGAGCAACAAACAATTAATTGATTTATAGCAGCTGTCTGACCTAGAAGCGACTAGATCAGCTTGGCAGCCGATCGGCGGCGGTTGTACAGGCAACCGGTGACAGCCGACTAGTGTGTTTAATGTGATCAGACTGCACTCGGCTGGATTCATGGCACCTGGTGTGTGGCGAATGCTCCACCAACAATATGGCAGCTGCCCAGCAGGCATTGCGACGGCTGCCCAGCCTGCATCGTGGCGGCTACCCAGCCGATATCATGTCGGCTGTCAAGTAGACAATTGATATTCAGTATTATAGACGATAGCTTCATTGACATGTGTGTTGTCGATATTCGTCGTTGCATTTTTGTGTGACCTGGCAGCCTTATGCAAGCCATAATTTGAGCGTGGCGTCACAATAAATCTGTAGTGAGTCTGTCGTCCGAAGAGCGGGCATTCGCTATATATAAAAGATTTAATTCTTCTGATCCCGAAACTTCCAACAAAATTATCTAAAAGGTATAACAAAGTGGTCTCATACATTGTTTAATATCACGATGCTCGGGAGGATATGTACCTATGTATTTTTACTGCAATCGTACAAAATTCAGGGGAGTAATGTCACAAGTGGGTCAAGTGAAGGCTTGAACACCGAAATACTACATTACTTGTGGGATAATTCACGTATTACTATTTTAATACATGATTGCTAAGATCTATTTATTTGATTTTAGTCTGCATTATTCACAATAAAACCCATAAACACATTAAATCAATAAATAAAACATTACCCACACTACCATGCATTTGACACACACAAACAAACATATTGATGATAAAAATAAAAGATCACAGATGGCGCACTAAAAAGTTTGGAAACAAAGTAGTTGGTCTTGAGAAATGAAGATGACGTTCTCATCAACAAGATATTAAAATTTATTATGGTCGAATTTCGACCAATGGGCGACCGCTAGTAATCTTAAATGTGGTATAACCTTATCCAGTAAGTGGGCTTACTTATTTAAAGCAGTTGTTTATCTGTGACTTCGTCAAAGACGTTCTATACGATCGTAGTCATGCCTTCCAACGTAAAGTAAAGTAAAGTAAGTAAAACTTTGTTTCTATAATCCAATTTCCTTTTAATTTTTAATCTACAGTCTTAAATCTACAGTTCAAACGGATGTAGACTAATGTTAACAACCAGTGTTTTTGTCTGGAACCGCTCAGTCTGGAACCCCAATAGTTCGTCTATTTCTCTATATCTATCTATATCTATTTCCTCCTAACATTTCTGGGGCGACGGAAAATTAACGAAAAGGTAAAGAAGGAATATGAATGTGAATCAAATATATTTAAGTGAGGTATTTTTAGAGCATTTATGGCTAAATAACCTTTAACTTTTTAGATGTTAATACAAGAGTTTGTTTAACATCTACAAACGAAGACAGGAACTCAAGTACAAGAGCTATGTGGATGAAATTTTATAATTTTAATGTATTTATAATATTTTTTTTTGTCTTGAAAATTTAATTCAAACCAAAACTTATAAGGTTCAAGGGCTCTGGCAGTTTTGTTCCTCTTAGGCACGGGAGTGCCCCCAAATATCCTTAAAATAATAATAAGTAAGATTATTTCTAAAAATCATATCACTATTTGGTTGAGACACTTACATGATTTATTAATTATTAAGTTTAACCCAAAATCGCTGTTGGTTGGTTGGACATCAGTTTCTGTGGGACACCACGGACTAAGACTTACATTTCCAAAAACGAACCATCGCTAGTTGTTTTTGGCTAAGCAAAATCGAAGCAAACATAAAAAAAACAATGAAAAAAAAACTTGCAGTCGAATTGATAATCTCCTCCATTTTAGAGTCGGATAAAAATTGCTGCAATTAAGTAAAGTGTTTCTTTATTAAAAGGTCCTAAAATAGTCGTTTCTTTTTAAATAACTTGAAATGGAATGTCAGCATTTGGATAAGGAAAGTCAGAATAAATATTCCTTTATCATTGAAACCTTATCCTTTCGCAGTGAGCATGGGCTGTTATGCCTCATCAATCAAGATAACAGTAATGATCATCCAATAAGACTGCCTGCAAGCAAAATAACGTTAAAAGCTTTAGGGCTTAGGCTCTGGGTTTTCTGAGATAAAAATAAAAAATGGACAATATATTGCTGACCACAACTATGAGGGTTTTTTTGTTGGATGAATCTATAGCTATTTATAACCTGCTACTATTTAGAGGGATTTTAGAAGTGAGTACATATATTGATGTATGATATGGCCGTACTGTATTTTGTTTTCGTTTTCTTTAGAAAGCACGAGGCTGAATACATTTCTTTGCATTTTCCTCAAATACAATTGTGCAAACACACTTGGCATTCCTGCAGTTCGAGTGTCAGCGACTAGACAGCGAACGAGAGTGAGTTTTGTTGAAGACCAAATTTAAAATATATCTTGGTTTTTTCACAGCGTTTGCGTATTTTTTAATTGGCTAGTTAGTGAAGCAAATAGTTTAGTCATTTCGTCCATATCTTTCTGATGAGTGCACGATGCTAAAGTAGATGCTTAGAAGCTGGTGGCTGTATGAAGGTTTGAAGTTATCACGTTTTGGTCATCAGAAGAGATCCTGAATAATAGCAGGAGATAACTTTAAAAAAGAAAGAACTTAGGTCTGTTCTAAGTGCATAGAAAAAACGGTCATTGACCTTTAAGTGCAAAACAGGGTCAATCAACATATCTTATTAAGCAGAGCGGTATCTATTTGATAGAATTTAGCCAATATGTAGTAACTGTCATTCTGCAAGACTGTCAACTAACTTATCGGAACTGACCACGGAATTTAAGTCCGATAATGTGAAAATCGCGAGGTTCGCAACACATTAGTCATTCAAAAAAAAAACAACATATCTTCATAAATAGGGTCTGACACGTCTGGCTAGCCCATTGCTCGTCTCGCCTCTTACCACGAACTATGTTTGCTGGGTAAATTATAAAGTTGTAGTGATATTTGCAGGATAAACTACGCCTTTGGTTTCGTTATACACTAACATAATACTTAGGGCCAGTGATATTTTTTTCTTTGCGTTTAGAACAGACTATACAAATTATTTTCTCCGAGCTTCTTTACAGAATAGACCATCTGCCTTCCTGCCATGCAGCTCGTAAAAGGCGAGCATAGACTTACCGTCACCAACACCGTGACATCTGATTAGGTAGTAGAGTTTCGCAGCGACTCACCCGAATTGGTACCACCGCCTTACTTACTCCTGCCGCCATAACGTCATTACGTGTTCCAGTTCGGAGGGTAAGGTAGCCGGTAAACATACTTTTGCTCGAGGCTTTACATCCCGGCCTCAGGTTGGCAACGCACCATTAGGTACCACCTTTGGTGTCTCTAGGCGGCGTGAATTTCTTATCATCAAGAAATCCGGCTGCTTGTTTGCCTACCAATATCATAAAAAAAATTAGCATAATATGAATTTACAAAAAAAAACATAATACATAATAACGTATTAACGATTTTCATACATTTTCTTAATTTTTACATGACACTGCCCTTTAAATATTAAATGACTAAGAACATGCGCCAAAAAATTATAATCCATCACTGAAAACCGCATTAAAATCGGATCTTTCTCCATAAACACCGAGATTGGTTTGCACACACACAAACAGAATCCTCTCACCCCATCTACCATCTCCGTTACGTCGTGGGTAAAAAACAAAAACGTTAAAAATATTTTAAATGGAAAGTTTTATACCTATATATGACCATAAACCAGCAATTGAGAAAACATTTCTAAGCAACGCAGTTATCAGATAATTTGTAGTATTGGAAAGGGGTCGAGTCTCCAAAAGATGAATGTTAGGTTTAAAAAGAGCCATGAATGCAAGTTTGTTAGTTGACTTATCTCTGGTACTACGAATAAAACGATCCGATTAACCCTTACTGTATTTCCATATGTTAAGGTGATGTTATCGGACGCTATGACCACTCCAAGTAGTATACTGTATGGTGGTGGAAAGGTGTAGGTATCCAGCTAAAAAGTTTATCAGAACACTCACTCATACATAGAAATAATAATGTAAACTAATACATATGATGTAGGGGAAAGGTGTCCAAAATTACCCCTCGAGCTAAAATGATTCCCCATCGATTTGAGTAAACTACTAGTGATATTCATTAAGTTGATATGCTAACATGCTCCCCACACCGTGCACGGCACTCCAGTGAAATTTCATGACGGTGTGAACATCTTGCGGCGATTTATGTAAAAAAAAGAGATTTGTTGAGCTGAATCTAAGGTACGTGTCAAATTAATGTTGTATTGTTAAAATTGTGTTGCATGTTGGAAGATAAATGTATAACTTTCGATTTATACTGACAATTAACTTTAGTTTAAGAATGATTTGATTTCGCAAGGGTTACGTTAGTTTTCTACAAGTTTTTAAAATTTTGCTTTTGGGGTCAAATGATCCCCTTTAGTAAGTACAAAAGTACAAAAGATCCCAGGGGATAATTTTACCCCTTATGTATTTCCGTAAGTGTTCGATGAACTAATAACATAAATAACAAAAATTTTTGCCGGAGCTTACTTAAGAACAGCAGTGCCATTAAACGCAATTAATGCCTTTTCTAAATGTGGAATTTACCACTTGAATCAGGAAGATTTCAGTGATGTGAACTATGAGGCTGAAGAAACTACTGATATTGAAGTGAATGTTCAGGTTGAAAACACGATTACGCCACAACCTATTTCAATAATAATAATGCAACCGCCCAGCTTGTTCAACCAATTGTTATTCCTACTCCTAAAGTACCTACATCGGAAATAATTATATCAATACGACAGATACATTACTTCCCTATTATTGTCAGACATCTTCCATACAAATTATAAATTTGGATAAAATACCAACATTATCCCCGCGTGAATCTAATCAAATTCAGGAAGACTTAATACTGCTCACAAATCCTACAAACCCCCAAGAGACCTATTATACCCCCAAGAGATCTGTTATAGACTCAAATTCGTCATTAGATTTAATTTGTTTGGTATTGATCTTAAAACATCTCCCCCATTATAGGCATTTGTTATAGATAAATACGTGGCACTTGGCCACAATGTTAGTTATATGTCTAAAAAATAATAAAACTAAATAATTAAAAGTATTACTTTTTTCACTCTGGGGAGCGAAATGACCCCGGGATCATTTTAATCCTACCCCATGGATCATTTTACCCAACCCGGTGTACAAAATGATCCTTTAGTAAAGTTTTGGAAAATCCTTTAATAAAACCGGAAATATGAAACTTACCGGAAACTCTGGTACGACAATATATGACCACTTAAATGGTGTATCAAAAGCTTTTTACAAAAAAAAAAAAACAAAAAAAAAAACAACAAACAACTACAAATTTACAAATTTACTATAACTCTAATAGTTTGGACACTGTTATCATTCTCCCTTAGGGGGATCATTTTGGACACCTTTCCCCTACCTACGTACTATTTATTGCCCTCAGCTACACCCGCTTATTAATCTTCTCTCAAGGGAACCTGTTTAAGTATAGGGATAAAAAGTAACCTATACCACTCTCGATTCTTCCTACTATTTGAACACATTAAAATGACCCCTGTACCCACCATACCCTCAATCCGTTGCGACTTGACACAAGGATAAACAAACACATTTTATATGTATTTTTTGTGTGATAGGACACTGCTCACCTGATGGTAAGAGACAACCGTGCCCTTTATACACTACTAATCTTGCAGGTACGTCGCTGACTGTAAAGCTTATTGTGTAAGTATCCCGGCTACCTTACTGTAGCGATATGTGCCACTTACCTTCTACCACCATATTTACCTTTATAAATCCGTACCTTCCATTACTTTAATTACCAACCTAAAACCTTTACCTTTACCTTTACCGATCTCAGAGCTAGCACACTAGTTTCATTATCTTCCGCATCGACCTTCCGTCTGAGCAACTAGTCAAGTAGCAGCATCACGACAACAGTCACACACAACGACGGCTACACTACCTCCGGACCGGTCAACATGACAGTGTCATTCTGGTGATAGGAATAGGAAACGCGGTGGACACTAATCTGGGCAAGTTGCTGCACAACACTCTACAACAACAGGAAATATTATTGTGGATTCGCTTGAGGCTCAACTTGAAGAACTTCATGTATCAAGGTTATTATACAACATAGCAAAACCAAAAAGCAATTCTTATAGTAAAAGTTTGAGTAGTCTGGATTAACCCACTATATAACACTTATCATAGTCTGTCAGGATAGGCTTCACCTAGACCTCATCCTTCTATACCTATTCTTGTCTTATTTTGTTTATCTCCACTGTCGTGTTCCGGCTACGACACGGTGGAGTGAATTTTATGGAGATATGAATGAATATGGCCAAGATGCCTCCGCTGGGTCCGAGTACTCATAAGACTCGGAAATAGCGGAGACATCTGACGGTATTATGATGGAAGAAGTTGAATGGGCGATAAGAAGTATGAAATATGGTAAGGCTGCGGGAGTAGATAGGGTTACAGCTGAGATGATCAAACCTGGTGGTCCTGCCGTCCAGGATTCATTCTGGGTTCTTTGTAACAAATGTTGGAAGACCGGCAGAGTACCCGAAGACTGGCGACGTGAGGTCATCGTGCCTTTGTATAAAGGCAAGGGTTCACGCTTGGACTGTACAAGTTACAGGGCCATTAGTTTGATCAGTTTAGCATCAAAAGTGTATGGAAAAATAGTTGAAAGGAGGATGCAAGAGATGTCCAATGGTACATTGTGGGAGGCTCAAGGCGGTTTCAGGTCTGGAAGAGGATGTACGGATCAAGTGTTTTCGCTCCGCAACATTGTAGAGAAGCATCTGGCTGTTGGTCAGAAGGTTTTCTGCGGTTTTGTGGATCTCGGAGAAGCGTTTGATAGGGTTGTAGGGTAGCCTATAGCTTAGCAGCCCAGCATTTCAATATTTAGAGGCTACAGGTAACAATGCCTTATTTTTTGTGTTAACACAGGAAACCAGCACCAGACTCTCCTGATGGTAAGAGACATTTATGGCCTAAAGATACCATATATGTAGGCGCGGTGCTGTCCTGCTGCCGGGTTGTTACCCCAATTGTGTAAGTATGTTAGCTATAATACCCTCGGTACTTTCATTATAGCGGCAGAAATAGGTAGAGTTGAATTCCTACCCTTGAAGTTCCAGCACGGCCCTCTAATACCAATAGCCTTGTTGGTAATGACCAGTTGGGCCTATGCTTTCATTATACAAGCTGTCTAACCAGAAAACAGATGATTTATTCTACACAGAAGACCTGGACCATCAAGGGGAAATAATACTGGTATTTCTTGCCATCAGAAAATCAGTCTGTATGTTTTCATCCCAATTTTATAAAAAACCATTACGTTTCGTATGATTGCATATTTATAAAACAGTTATTTATAGCTCCAGAAGGAGGGGTGGTATAAAAGCATGCGGGGAAAGGAACTTCAGTTATTTAGATTAAACATAAACCAGTTTCTTAAATGTTTTAGAAATTAATCAATGGGGACTCGAAATCGGTGCATTCCTTGATCGTTGTTTATTTTTCTATTCCGTGAACCGTAAGGGCGTTGGCCTGTTTATTTGGTTTTAAATAATCAGGTCAAAAATGTAGGTTGAAGTTACATGTTGATTCACACTGTTTTGTGTTATGAATGATTTAGGTTAGAGTCCTAACTAATATATAACATTGTAAGTATATTTACGCCCATATCCGCAAAGAGGTAGACAGAGGTACAAGTTGAGTTATAAATATTGTAAGAAACTCTATTTCCTTTCATACATCCACATTTGAAAAACACATTTTCCTTTCTCGACGATCGAATCCAGGATTTCATGAAAGCAAGTCAAACGTCGGACAGCTGGACCACAGAGGCGATTATATTATATTTCAGTATTTTAATAAAAACTGAATGAGGAGCTGTAGGAGGAGCAATATAAGATAAAATAACATAGGTCCTTCGCAACTTAAATATTTAATTTCCTATTAATCTACTTTTTTGGAATTGGAAAACTAATTGGAAATAACGTTTATTTGTCTAATAATAATTTAGGTAGGTATGTACGATTTGCAATCTCTAAAAATGAGTAACTGTTTTAAATAACATCTCTAAATAGATATCTTTAAATGATTCCGGAAGCATAAGTTCCATTTTGTTTATGGAACTCAAAAGTGGGGAATTGATGAAAAGTAGAGCATAAGACACCTAGTATCTTCTTGTAAGTTGTAACTTTATGAGGTGTAAAATTCCGGAACATCAGAGTTCCGTTTTATTGCGGAACTTTATTATAGATAATTGTGTATCGTAGTATAATTGAACTGCTCTAGTGTATGACGCGATGCACATATCAGTTGCGCCAGCGCAAGTAGGATTTCCTTTTTAGACCATTCCTACTCGTTCAATGGGTCAGTCGGGTGATTGAAATGCTTCCTATAATATATTTCAATAGCTTTACGGGACATGACTTTAATGTTTTAATAGCTCTTTTTTTATTTGATAATACAATTTTATGTACTCATGTAGGTACAATAACATAACAAAAATGTCTGATTAAAGAAACAGTGAGTGTCGCTCCTTACACGTAGATAGAGTTTGATAGAGAAAGTGAAACAGAAGGAGAATATTTCACTTCTAGAAATTTGGTACCTACTAAGATACCATAAAACTGGTAGCGCTGAAATTAACATTAAGGGCATGTTCAGATGACCCACGCCGAGCACGCACACGCGTTGAGCCCGTCCTAGACCCGCGCTCAGTACGCGTAATGCATCGCGCACGCTTCGTACCTGCCTCTACTACTGGTGACAGTCAATACAACACTAGCTGAAGCGCGGGCGCATGGCGTGTGCTGCGCGTGCGCGGGGTGCGCGCGGGGTGCACGCATGGCAAGCGTGGCGAGGCGGGCGCTTGGCGTGCGCGTGTCGTCTGAACGCGGCCTATTTCATGAAAGTCGGACCTATAAAATATCATTTACAATTATATATAAAAAAGATAATATTATAAACGCGAAAGTCTATCTGATGCTATTTCCCGGCTACGCCGCTGAACCGATTGTGATGACATTCGATACGAATGTA
>NJDC01002973.1:150383-174096 GCA_002245475.1 Calephelis virginiensis | reverse complement strand
TTACAGATTCATCGGCATTCATTAACATGCTATAAAGATATTTAGTAAATGTAGCTGTCCCGGCGAACTTCGTTCGACACTTTCAGTTTGTATGGGAAAAATTAAAATGTCGTTTTCCTAGTTTTTTTTTAAATTTCATTATCTTTTAAACCTTCCCTAGACATGAACAATTAATTTAAAATCAAAAGTACCCAAATTGATCCAGCTGATCTCGAGTTTTAGCGAGTCTAACGAACAGCAGTTGATATAAGAAGACGCTAGTCTTATGTTACGATGTCTAAGGGAAATGGAGATTTAATTTTTATGTATTAAGCTGTCCCGGAAAACTTCGTTCCACCTGTTCTGTTTGCATTGGAAAACTTATCATGTTGTTTTTCCTAGTTTACTTGCAATTTTTCCTTTTTTCTCATCTTTTAAACATTCCCTGGACTTCCATAAATAATTCAAAACTAAAAGTAGCTAAATCTTTCATAATGATCTTTAGTTTTAGCGAAACTAACGAATAGCAATTGATTTTTATGTATAAGATAGCCTTTACCATATATTTACTTATAAGATCATCATATCAGTAATGAAGTAAAAAGTATTAAAAAAATAACTACGTTAGAAAACAAAATTACTACTTATACTACCTATTATTTATATGTGCTATTTACTAAACGGTTCGAAGTCGGTGTCAAGCCAATTTAATACTTACTTATATCGCCTCTGTGGTCTAGCGGTCCAAGTGCTGGACTTGACTTGATGAGGTCGCGGGTTCGAATCCAGGCAATAAAAAGGAAATGTGGTATTTCCAATTTTCTTATAAAAAAATGTTGCTCGGGATTGGATATGTGCACGGTTGGCGGTAGGCTTGCCACCTATCACATTGTGGAACTTAGTGTCTTCGGCTAGTCGTAGGTGCCCTGGTTGTGCCTCTGCCTACCCGTTCGGGGATATGGGCGTGAAGATACTTACTTATAATATTATTACTAGTTTATGGCTTGGCACCTAGTATATAATTAATATTAAATCTTTATTATTTTTTTAATTTTTAGTTATAAAGTCGGTTTTTTAACGTAGTTATTTTTATTTACTTTAACTTGCTATAAAATGTAGATCAACCTATTTAGAAAAAAACTAGTGTCAAGTGGTATAGATGGTGGGGATAAAATAATTAAAATCAAAATAAATTAAAGTTAAAGAACTTATAACATTGTTATGTATAATATGTGTGAGTCTGTGTGTGAGAGTGTGTGGGAGTGTGTAGTTGCGTGCGTGTATGTCTGCGTGTTTAGATAATATAAGTTATTCGACCTCGTCAAATTTGACCAGTGGATAGTTACTACTATCTATGTATCTATAATGATATGTATGTATCTATTATACTATCTATATTTTAATAACCTATGTATAGTAGTAATATTTAAATTATGCGCTTCGGCTATATTCGTCAAGCTTCGGTAGACGGGGTTAAATTTATTATTATAATATAAAATATGAAGTTATAATTCAAATTGTAATAATAAAACTATTTGTTGTATGAACAATAAAACATTGTGTATATAATTAAATAATCACTTTCAAAAATATTAAAATATTTGCACACCACAATGTGGTAGAATATGTTGGAAAGCTTAAATAATTTTGTAACAATTTCAACACGCATATTCCACAAATAAATATATGTTCTTTCTTTCTTTTTCTTTATTTCTTTATATATGTATGTATAGAGTTGTTATTACATAATAAATAATTTCGCTTAAATTTACATTAGGTTAGCCAATTTAAAAATAAAGGTATAAAGTGTAAAGTCAAAGCGCATAATTTAAATAGTATTTATATATATAGTGTTTAATGCTGTAATTGAAGATGCAAACTAAAATTCCTTTATTTCAGACAATATAACTTTAAGAATAAATTGAACAAACTTAATAATTACGTCCTTCAAGAGGCGGATCAAGATTAACATGTACGTGACGCTTCGCTGACTCCTCTCGTATGTAATGACGGTGAATGATTACCACCTCTGTAGTCAAATGTCACTACAGTATATTAATACATAAATAGATTGGTACCATTGCCTGTTTCTACCACCAGCAAGCACGCACGCGAAAATAAAAATACGTTGCGAGAAACGAAAGTTATGGCCATTCTAAAATGTGAATTTCATCTGTAATGATGAACTCATATTTTGGTGGGTACTCAGAATTGTGTATCTATAGGACATAACTACCCGAGTTAACGGGTTAGAAAGGAATTAAAAATTTCGCCACGGGACTTAAATCCTCAGTAGCTGAATTGGTTAGAGCATTCGTCGGCTTGAGACGAAAGGTTACAGGTTCAAATCCTGTCTGGGGCGAAATTTTTTCTTTCTTTAAAATTTATAGAAAGTTATGTGCTTGTCAGGTGGAAATGGTATCTAGTAAACTTGCCCCAAAAAGTTATTCTTATAATACGACCTAGCTAGACCTTTGCCCAGGACATCAAGATTTAAGACCCCGAAGACCTTTTATATCCGCTCTTGTCTTGGTTTCCATCAGATCCTAACCAAGTGCCTTCTTTCAAAATACGAGTACGTTCTTTTAATAAAAACTTTACAAATTATAGAGAAATGGTTGGATAAATATAAAAAAAATGTTGATGTTAAAACGAGAAAGGGCATGCTCCGCTGGTTCAGACGTATAGAAAGAATGGCTGATGAAAGATTGAAAAAGCAGATGTACAATGCGAATGTGGATATAGGTACCCGGGGAGACCAACCATGATCAGATCGCTCGGATGTTATCCGAGAGTTTTGTCAAGAGTCTCTGAAACCGGCGTGTTTGTTTGAAAAGGGTAATTAATGATTCTGAAGGAAGCCAGACAGGACTGCTAGAATTGTTAGATTTGGCACTGGATAGTCTGTGCATACCCCGTAAGGGACTTGGCGTGAAGATATGTATGTATGTTTATAAAACGTTAAAAAGCCTAATTTTTAAAGTTGGAAAATAAACGTTCAGTTGAATTGAGAACCTCTTCCTTTTTGGATGTTGTTTCAAAAAACAACATAAATGAAACAACAGTTCTAAATCATGAATGTTATACAACCTCTTTATTGCATCTGTAGTATTACAAAACATGTAAAAATGGCGTCCAAATCATCAAGCCTTAATTGTTGGGTACATTTGAGGCAGTTTACGATCGATATATTGCTCGATACAAATGCCAACACCAAAAAAGGCGGTTAATGATTACCTTTATTAAATATTAAATCGCGGCATCCTTACTTCGGTCATCGACTTTGTGTCGATAATTTAAATTAAACGACTCTGTTAGTCGATGCTTAAACGCTTAGTCGGAGAAAATTGCTGATATTATTTAAGGACTGGTTCACATGCTTTTTCGATGGAGCTAGAGTTCGATTCTGGGACTATGTATAACCAGTTGTTAAAAGCTGTGCAGCAACTTGTCCGAAGAGTTGCCTTCTTATTTCTGTCGCCATAATGACAATATTTTATACTGCGTAATGCACCGGCGGTAGGGTAGATGGTAGAATTGCACATAGGCCGCCTCCTTCATTGAAGGGTAGCGTACACGCCTGACTCCACGAACTCACCGCGAGGTTCGGGTTCGATTCCCGACAGGGGCAAATATTTGTGTCATGAACATTAAGGTGTCTGCATTAATGGGTGTGGGTGTTGACTAATTTTTTTCTGGTATCTGGTAGTTTACTAAATTTATTCTGGTATAAGTATACCTATGTAGTAGTATCGTTGACTAGCAACTATAACACAAGCATATAATTCGCTTACTTTGGGGTTAGATTCGATTTCAAATTTGTGTAATTTGTCCAGGGATATTTATGATTTACTAGCCGACCCGGTAAACTTCGTATATTTTGATATTAACAGGTAGGTACTAACAATTTGTATGGATTATAACAATGTTTTCCCATTTTCTCTGCAATTTTCCCGGTTTTTCTCTTCATTAGAACCTTTTCCTGATAATAAATAACAAAAAAAATAGCAAAATTGATCCATCCATTCAGGCGAGATGCAATGACCACACAAAATGAGGATTGATTTTTATTTACGTAGATGATAGGTATATTGTAATACCTATATTTATATATGTACTGACGTGTCTCGGCTCTGTGGTCTAGCGGTTCAGTTGTTGGACTTGACTGCAAGAGGTTTCGGGTTCGAATCCCGGGTCGGGCAACAATAAGAAAATTGGATTTTTCCAAAATAAAAAAAAACGTTGCTCGGGATATGATATGTGCCCGGTTGGCGATAGGCTTGCCACCTATCACATTGTGGGACTTAGTATCTTCGGCTTAGTCGTGGGTGCCCTGGTTGTGCCTCTGCCTACCGCTTCCGATATGGGCGTGAAGATACTTACTGACATGTCTATAGAGCATGATTGCTTCTTACAAGCGGCCGATGTAACCCTCACAATATGTAATATTAGGATTCATAGTTATTTTTATTTAAAACCCGACTGCAAACTGTTATTACGAACTATATATTTTCTTTGTTTGAATGGACACAGGGACAGGTTTATTATAGAAGTTCGCATTGTGGCGCTGACGCGACAAAGGGTTCGTACTGACGGACAAGGAAGTTTTCGTACTAGACAATGCTACATAAAAGTTAAGGTTCCTCTACACGTAGTCAGAACGTTTCCATACTTTGTGTGGTCGTTACCATAGCAACAAACAGTCGTAACGAAGCCAAACATTTTGTATGTTAGTCCGTAATTTACGAGTATTTTTCGATGTAGATTTTTTAGTCGTGCTTTTCTAAGATTAAATAAAATACGACATACTAGCTGTTTCCCACGCATTTGCCCAAGTGGTTAATGGTCTTACAGGAAATTTTTTCGCGATAAGAATGTTATTTTAACACAAGTTATCCTCTACGGGTGTGACAAGTTTCATGAAAATCGGTTTAGCAGTTTTGTGTGAAGACGTAACGAATAAACAAACAAAATTTCGCATTTATAATATTAGTGAGATTTTTCAGATCTGTGGTCAAACGGTCCGACGTAGGACTTGACTTCTTGAAGTATAGGATTCAATCGCCGGGTCGGGCAGCTAAAAAATAGCTTTCTGATAAAAATAATATTTTGGATATGTGCTCGGTTGGCGATAGACTTGCCACTATCATACTGTGATACCTACTTAGTGTATTTAGCTAGTCGTTTGTGCCCTGGTTGCGCCTCTGCCTACAGGGATATGGGCGTGAAGATAGTGCCTACACATTTTTCAAGTCATAGGAAAAATCTTCTATTTATGTTTATTAATATATCGCCTCTGTGGTCTAGCGGTTCAGTTGTTGGACTTGACTGCATGAGGTCCCGGGTTCGAATCCCGGGTCGGGCAACAAAAAGAAAATTGGATTTTTCCAATTTTCTAACAAAAAAAAATGTTGCTCGGGATAGGATATGTGCCCGGTTGGCGATAGGCTTGCCACCTATCACATTATGGGACTTAGTATCTTAGGCTAGTCATGGGTACCCTGATTGTGCCTGTGCCTACCTCTTAGGGGATATGGGCGTGAAGATACTTTTTTTATGTTTATTAAAGTCATGTTCGAAAAGGGTATTGAACTGGAATGTGAATGGATACAAGGGTAGAGCTAGGCCAAAGAAGATATGGGTTATTGCGTGAAGAAGGATGTGTGTTTGAAAGGAGTAACTGCAGAACTAAGGGCTAATAGAATGAATGGAAGAAAGTCAAGAGACTCATAATGAGTCATTTGTATATCATCGTCAGAACGGCTTAACCGATTTAGCTAAAAATTGAGAGGGAGGTAGCTTAAAAAGAGCAACGGAATGTATTGTACTTTTTATCTCTTTCATGTCAACAGAAACTCAGAAAACTGTACAAAATGAACGCTTGAAACGAAGTTTGCCGGAACAGCTAGATTTGAATAAAAATCTATTCTCTTTTATTAATTTACATTAGAACGAAATTTAAAACAGACCTTAATCACTATATATGAATAAATCTGTATTTGCTTTGGTAACGCCAAAACTTGAGGACGATTCGACAAATTCGACTATCCCTATTAATTAATGCGAATATTTTTTTTGTTACACTTTTAAGGAAAAACTACTTAACCAATCGTCATGAAACTTTGTACACATATTCTTGGAGGTATCAAGAATAACATATGATATTTCTGTTGCCAGGCCCAACTGGTCTCTACAGCATCACTGGACGGAGAATGCAGAAGGGTTGATTAAGTAGGTCATTTAGTTAATAATATATGTGAATTAACAATACTAGCATAGTTTATAAGGCAAAATTGTTAGCAACACACTACCACAAAATATGAATCTGTGGTCTGAAATATAATAACTTAAATGCGAGCAAAGTCCCGGGTAAAAGATAGTTTTTTATATTTTCGTTAAGGTACAGGAAAGGTAAATAAAGAACATTGAAAAAACTTCTTGAATTTCCCTGCAGACACTTTTATTCCCTAAAAATATCCAGTGTAACAAAAATCGTAGATTCGGCTAGTAGTTGATAAAAGGGATACCAATTTTATTCATATTGATGATAACTAGTTTTATACCAATTCCAAAAAAGGGGATGATATTATTAAAAAGTTCCATATTGAGACCGGGCCTTAAATTTCGAACCATATCAAAAAAATAGCTAATAATAAACTGTATGCTGTTATATCGGTGGTAGAATTTTGCAGCGAACTGCCCGGATTGGTATCACCGCCTTACCTATTAACGCCGCCATAACATCAGTGCTTGCCGTTGACGTGTTCCGATTCGGAGGGTAAGATAGCCGGTAAATTTACTTTTGCTCGAGGTCTTACATCTCGGCCTCAGCTTGGCAACGCATCATTAGCACCTTTGGAATTCCTTTTGATGAATACACAATGATATACCGATCATAAACTACATATACTGTAAAATATACCGATCATAAACTACATATACTGGTTCAAACTAAAGAAAACTTCTTTTATCGCTGCATATGCATTTGAATAATCAAGGAACATATATTAAAAATTCAACTAATTGATAACTTTTATCTCCCCCTTATGATTTTCACCTATAGCTCACACATTCGTTACTTATCAACTTAAAGACCATACAAGTGATTCTACCGTCTTGAACTTTATATAATTGTACATACATACATATCTTCACGCCAAGTCCCTTACGGGGTAGGCAGAGAGTATCGAGTGCCAGACCTCACGATCCTGACAAACCTGTCTTGCTTCCTTCACATTCATAACCCTTTTCATACAAACACGACGGTTTCGGAGACTCTTGACACCACCCTCGGATAATATCCGATTGATCTGATCGTGAAATGTCAGCCTTGGTCTCCCCGGGTACCTACATCCATCCACATTCGCATTGTATATCTGCTTTGTCAATCTTTCATCTGTCATTCTTTCCACATGACCGAACCAGCGAAGCATGCCCTTTCGCATTTTAACACCAACACTTTCTTTCAATCCCACTCTTTCTCGGATCTCACTGTTACGAATGCGGTCAGCACGCGTTACACCACAGATTTTCCGTAGTGCTCTCATTTCGACCGCATTTATCCTACTTTCATGCTCTTTCTGACATACCCAACTCTCACTTCCATACAGTAACGTTGGAATATATATAATTGTAATGATAAAAAGTCGGTGGTGCACAATATAATGAACGTCTACTAGGTTTTTTAGGTTTAGCCTGCCTGGCTAGGTTTGTTGACGATGATAGGGCAAGGCAGGTTATGGTACTGGTTGCCGGGAAGTTTGTTTCGCCATTTCTTTTGACTGCATTGAGTATTAAATCAACAATACTTAATGTCTGACTGGTTAGGTTCTCAAACAGTGGTAGTTTACAGTAGTATATAAATAATTAAGACATCTGTGGTCTAGCGGTCCGGGTGTTGGACTTGACTTCATTAGGACCGGGGTTTGATTCACGGGTCGAGCAATAAAAAGAAAATGTGGTATATCCAATTTTCTAATAAAAAAATGTTGATCGGAATTGGATATGTGCCCGATTGGCGATAGGCTTGCCACCTACCACATTTTGGGACTAAGTGTCTTCGGCTACTCGTGGGTGCCCTGCTTGTGCCTCTGCCTACCTCTTTGGGAATATGGGCGTGAAGATATTTAAATATTAAAATATTTGCTTACTACAATGATGTAGTGTTTTTGGAACGAAGTTCCTTATTGCGTGTTGTGAATGGGGGCTAGACGAAAAAAATTCTTACGAAAATGTTGTCATGACACTTTTTGCTCTGTGATCTAGCGGTTCAATAGTTTCCACTATTGACTGCATAAGGTCCCGGGTTCGAATCCCGGGTCGGACATTTTTTTTTTATTTTTTTTTTCATTTTCTATTTTTTTTATTATCATTTTTTTATTTTCTTTTTTTATTTCATGTTTCTCTGTCTGTCTCTCTCTATAAGAGAGATAAAGATAGACATTACTAGAGATTGATAGAGATTGAGAGAGAGAGGGGGGAGAGAGAACTTCGTTCCATCCGGGTGTCCCTTGGCACCTCTCAATTTTTTTTTTGTGTTAGAGCTCATGGAGAAAGCACACGGCTCTCCTGATGGTATAACACAACTGTGGTCTATAGACACCATAGATGTTGCAGATGCGTTGCTGTCCTGAGGACGGGATGGTAAGCCTATTGTGCATGTCTACTGGGTCCATGACAGAGTTATTTTGGCGGTAGGAATAGGTAAAGCGTTGGTTCCTACTTGGGCCATTGTTACTGCAGAGCACTCTTTTCTTTTCATTTTTAATTACCTATATTTTAACCAGGGCTCAACTCTGACGAGCTGCTTGGCAGATGTGACTATATCAGCTCACCCGTACCAACACAGGAAAAACATTTTAAACCTCGACTCGACTCGACTAAGAGTACTATAAATTTGACGTGTGTGTCTGTCTATCTGAAGCATCATAACTTTTGACCGGACGGACCGATTTCGATGCGGATTTTTATTTCTAAAGCTGACTTGGTATATCTATGGTTCTTAACTTACAGGTTTAGTAGGGGTAATTGAAGTAATGAAATGAAAGAAATGAAAATAATAAACAGTTTTTATAACGTCTTTGGCAATCTTACACACTACTGTTACATACAGTAACCCTACTCTCCAGCATGGAACATGATAATGCCAAGGTTGACGTTATGGTGGCGTTAATAAGTATGCGATAGTGTGAATTTTCGCCAGCTATTGCATATCACTCTTACCTTCCATCAAAATTTGGTTTGAAGAAAAACCCGGGTAAACTTATGACCTTTCAAACTCGGTTAAAGCACCGGCGTCTGGTAAGACAGTGTAAAATCTTTACGCCAGATAGATAGACAGAGGCACAACCAGCATACGGGCGACTAGCCGAAGACTAAGTCTCACAATGTGATAGGCAAGCCTATCACCAATTGGGCATATATCCAATTCCGGGCAACGTTGTTTTCATAAGAAAATTGATATACATTTTTATTACACTACCCGGGGATCGAACCCAGAAACTCATAAAGTCAAGTCTAACACCGTACTAAGACCACATAAGCTTAATAATATCAGTTATATCAAAATATAAAAACTAATAATTCTGAAGTGTTTTCAATACATAGAAAGCTCTTACAATTTTATGTCTTTAGATGTCCTCTAGTGAAACATATTTTGAACGTTCTTGTGATTTTCCTAAGTGTCCTGGCAATGATCCGGGCGCCGGCGGAAGTCGAGATTGGTATCCAGGGCGACCACCTCGACGAACAAACACGATGTTGTTCCACACTGATGTCCTGTTGTGTGTTTTTTGAATACTTATTTCGCCTAACGACCACTTTCGTTATACTTCTATGTTGAGTTGTTTTATATTACAAAAATGTGAGACAAATACCAAATAATATAGGATAGGATATAAGTTAGTGATAATTCCGGGATATATCAAAAATGTATGCAAAGGACTTTTCACTGTTTGCATTTCACTAACACAGTGATTAAGAATAGATGGTGCAGTTTAGGTTCTATTATAATGAATCGGTAGCATTGCCTCATCTGTTATTCATCACTTCGCTAAATTTAAAAAAAAAACAGTAATTCCCTAAGAAATTTAGTTATACTTCTATAATTTAGCGGTAAAATGTATTTTCAATTTTCTAATAAAAATAATGTTGCCCGGGATTGGATGGATATGTACCCGGATAATGATAGGCTTAGTGCCTAGTCACATTATGGGACTTAGTGTCGTCAGCTAGTTGTGGGTCGTGCGTACCTCTTCAGGAATATAAGTGTGAAGATACAAATTTTATCGGGAAAATAGCTAAGAACGATGTCGATCATGTTAGCTTTTTTCTACCGGTCCATTCCTTTATGATTTAGTTAGTTACAGACACTTAGAAATAAAGATACTCTTTTTTGGTCTGTGTTCGCTACTGTCGTGTTCACGGACGGATAGTAGAGTAGTCGGAAATATTCATGCACAAGATGCCTAACGTATCAATTTCGAGTTGGCAACATCAGCTTTGATGGCTATAATTGACCTGTATTTCTTGCCATCAGGAGATCCGTCTTGTTTCTCCCATAAAATTTATAATCTCTCTCTCTCTCTCTCTCTTTCCCTGATCGTATTGGTACGAATGCGGTAAGCAAGCGTAACATGACCGACTTTCTGTAAAGCTATCATTTCCACTTTTATGTTTTTTTCTGATAACATCCAACTCTCGCTTCCATAAAGTAACGTTGAGATAAGCATTATGTAAAGCGAGTCTAGCACCTTGACCCAAAACCATTAAGTTACCTTACCCAGCACTCCATTCACACACTATTCCCTACTCATACTCTTCTTTCTACATCCATAGTTTATCTCCCATCTCCGCTAAAAGTACTTACCCCAAGTATATAATTTCATTTACTTGTTCCAACACTACATTCAGGTTACGTCTCTTTCAAATGCCGTCTCATTGGTTTTCTGAACTCAGAAATATCTACACGCCCATATCCCTGAAAAGGTAGCCAGAGGCACAAGTAGAGCACCCATGACTAACCGAAGACACTAAAAGCCCACAATGGCATAGGTGGCAAGCCTATCGCCAACCGATATGTCCACATATTGCAATCCGAGCAACCTTATTTTTATCAGAACATTAAAAATATACATGTTTTATTTATTTTTTGCCCGACACGCGGATCGAACCTGGAACCTCAAGAAGTCAAGTCCGACGCCGGACCGCTAGACCACAGAGGCGATTTCTTCGTGTCCTAAAAGATTAATATATAACTGTGACCATTATTTGCAGCTCAGATGGTGTAAAGCGCAAAAGAATATCATTATCTGCACAAGTAAATAAACATTTACCTTTAATATATCTTTATTACATTGCATATATTCATCATAAACTTCCAAGATACAAAAGAAATAAAATTAAACATTTTACTTCAAACGTTCTTATTTTTCATAAAAACCGTTGTCATGTCCAATGAAGATATGCATGAGATATAATTTGTTTCTGACAATCCTCGCGATGCATGACGAGAACTGCGCAAGTGCTTTTTGTGGATTCTTTGCTCACTTATGATATTTTTGTCCTAAAATAGAACGACCGGTCGCGCTGTTGCAGTTATAAAAATTCGAATCGTAAAAATATCCACTAGGTATAGTTTTGCGATCTTTTATTCATGCAATGCAACGTAGAAATTGAAGTGGTGCTTGTCACTGTCGTGTTTAATGTCGAGGATCGAATAAACTTTTTATAAGCTATTTCGTTCTCCCGCGGCCGCGGGAACCAGTTGTGGTGTTAGTATAAAAAATAGCCTTTTTTATAGAACAAGAGGCAAACAAGCAAGTGGGTCACCTGACGGAAAGTGATCACCTCCACCCACGGCCATCCGCAACACCAGGAGTATCACAGATGCGTTGCCGACCTTTAAGGAATGATTACGCTCTTTTCTTGAACGTTCCTAAGTCATAATCGTTTGGGAATACCGCCTTCGGTAACTGATTCCACAAAGGTGTTATACGGGGTAAAAAATGTCTTCGGAATCGCACAGTTGTAGACCGCCACGCATCGAGATGATGGGCATGATACCTTAAGCTCTGACGCAATGTCCGAAGGTGGAAATCAGCGTCTGGAATTAAACCAAACAACTCCTCAGAGCATTCCCCATGATAGATGCAGTAGAGAACTCTGAGTGAGCTAACATCTCTACGCAACGCCAAAAAATCAAGCCGATTGGTAATTAACAATTCGAATTGCTCTACGTTGAATGCGGTCAAACGGGAGGAGCTGGTACTGTGGAGCCCCTGCCCAGAGTTGAGAACAGTACTCCATATAAGGCCGAATTTGCGCTTTATATAGTTGTAAGCGATGAGTCGACTTGAAATACTGTCTCGTTTTACTGAGCAAACCAAGTTTTTTAGAGGCTATTTTAGCCTTCCCCTCCAAATGACCACGAAATTCAACATTACTCGAAATGTCAACGCCAAGTATACCAATGCATGCTCTGGCAGTAAGGGAAACGCTCTCAAATCGAGGAGATGCGACAAAGGGAGTTTTTTTAGCGGAAAATGCGAAAACTTGTGTCTTGTTAAGGTTAAATTGCACCAGATTCTGCTGGCCCCAAAACGAAATTTCAGACAAAAGATTGTCAAATTGTCGGGCAAAGTATAAGGTTTCCCCAGTAGTGTCGTCTGCATAGCAATGAGTGTCACTAATTTGCAACATGTCATTGATATACAGAAGAAACAAAGTAGGAGAAATCACACAGCCTTGGGGGACACCAGCATTGACAGGTTTGGACTTCGAGCACACACCGTCGACAACGACCTCGATGCTACGCCCCGTTAAAAGAACTAGTGATCCATGTATATAATTTCTCAGGAAGACCGTAAGAAGGAAGCTTCGATAGAAGCACCTTGTGCCACACCCGTTCGAAGGCGTTCGCTATGTCCAAACTGACAGCCAATGCTTCTCCCTTGCTTTTGACTGTTTGCGCCCATCAGTGTGTTAAGTAAACCAAAGATCACCAGCTGAACGTCCACGACGGAAACCGTATTGACGATCATTTAACAGCTGGTGCTCCTCTAGGTACCTTAAGGTCGATAATTGGACGGATCCGAGCGGTTACCTTTTTTAGGGATCGGATGTACTAAAGCGGTCTTCCATGAATTCGGCACAATCCCTGCTGAATAGGAGAGCCGGAAGAGTCGCGTTAAAACCGGTGCCAGCTCAGAAGCACACACTTTGAGAACAATCGGAGGGATACCATCGGGCCCACTCGACTTGTTGACGTCCAATGAAATAAGGGTTCTACGCACTGAACTCTGCAGAAACTTTATTTCTGGCATAGACACTTCATACCGCGGGATGGTCGGCGGGGTGTTTCCATGGTCATCTAAAGTCGAGTTGGAAGCAAAAGGGAGCCTAGAAGTTCGGCCTTCTCTTTCGCATCATGGGCCAGCGAGGCATCACTTCGGTATAAAGATGGCTTCTCGAAATTTCTTTGAACAGCCTTGGTGAGAGACCAAAACGCTCTTGTTCCCGAAGGTAAGCGGGCCAATTTCTCGCCAATTCTGCCAATGTCTCGGACTTTGCTCTGGCAATAGCTCTTTTGAAAGACTTAGAGGTAGAATTATACTCCTTTTTAATCGAGCTGATGTTTTCGTCGCAAGACTCGCTGCCGTGGCCCAAAAAGCCTAACTCTCCAAGGTCTAATTTCCTACTATGCTGATTAGTATGTTCAGTCAATTTGACAAACAAGCATACACACTTTTTATTTAAAATATTATTAAATCAAGCAATTGCAAATTGATTAATAAATAATATAAAAGTATTTAATATTGTAGCTTAGAAATAAAGTGATTTTTTTATTTATTGATATTGGACTTATCGTAATAGTGTTAAAAAAATTACATAAAAGTATCTTCACGTCCATATACCCGAAGAGGGAGGCAGAGGCACAACCAAGGCACCCACGACTAGCCGAAGACATTAAGTCCCACAATGTGATAAGTGGCAAGCCTGTCACCAACCGGGCACATATCCAAACCTGGGCAACATTACCTTTGATAGAAAATTCAAAATACAAATTTTCTATTTTTTTGTTACCTGACCCGGGGATCGAACCCGGGACCTCATGCAGCCAAGTCTAGCACCTGGACCGCCAGACCACAGAGGCAAAGTTAGTAACTACCTATTCAACCTATGCTCGCCTTCAACAAAGCTGTACAGGTATGGAGACAAATGTTTTTTTTTTACTCAGGAAACCTTCGGTACAAACAGCGGTATGGGGAAAACATTTAGTTCATCATGGTATTCCAAACATAATTATCAATTTTGAACTCCTATTTTTATGAAAGTAGGATAAATGAGGTCGACATAAGAGCTCAACGGAAATCTGTAGAGTATACTCGCCAGTCACATTCGCAACAGCGAGATCCGAGAGAGAGAAAAGTCGTTTAAGAAAGTGTATATGACGTGGGTTCGATCATACTAAATGTAAGTTGGTATAAAATTTACGTCTCTTTAAAAGAAATTGTGATATACATCGCGTGAATACGAGGATTAAAATCAATCTTGCTATGCATGTGTCTCGTCTCCACAGAGTAAACCATTCTTTCATTCATACCAATGTCTTATTAATAATTATGTGTAATGTATTATTAATGAATTTGTATAGAATGAGGAAATAAAGGTAAGCCCGCTGAGTTTCTTGCCGGATCTTCTCAGTGTGTGGCTGCGTTCTGATCCGGTGGTAGTTTTTGGAATTATAAAGACTCGTCTCAAGTATCTCCTGTAAGGTGAACGTGAACATTCTATTCTAGTCTATTCAATTAAAAAAGAATGGTAGACTATAGGTTGATATACACTATGAATGTGGATGGGTGTTGGTATCCAAAGAGAATTCTGTCAACATTTCCTTCTTTTTATGATATAGGAATTCAAACAAGCGGAGGGGTTTTCTAATGATAAGAAATTTACGGCGCCTGGAGACACCAAAGGTGTTAATAATGCGCTACCAACCTGAGGTCGGAATGTAAGGCCTCGTTACGAACCGAAACATGTCAAAGGCAAGCGCTGACGTTATGGCGGCAGGAACAGATAAGGAGGTGGTACCATTTCGGGCGAATCGCGGCGAAACTCTACCACCTAGTCAAATGTAACGGTGCTAATGACAGTAAGCCTATGCATTTGGTATTCTTAATCCCGCCTTACACCAAAGGGACTTAGTGTATATATTTAGGCTAATTTGACCGCCAATATTTTACGTAAAGCGACATATTGAAACATTTTGTTGTAATTCTGAATTTTTCAATACATTCATGATTTTCGTTCCAGTCAGTCGGAGTGAGTCATTTTTGAATTACAAGTAGGGTACTAGAACGAGTCACATCATAATATTCTTAACGCAAATAAGCGTTGGTATGGCTGTTTGTTACTCCTTTATGATAACATATTTAATAATGTTGTAAAGTATGATCAGTTTTTAACAAAAACTTTTGACAAAGTTTTATTTACATCGGTTCTTATATAGCATCTTAACTCCCATATCCCCTAAGTAAGGTAGGCAGAGGTACAACCAGGGCACCCACGACTAGCCGAAGACACTAAGTCCCACAATGTGATAGGTGGCAATCCTACCGCCAACCGGGCACATTTCCTATACTGTACAATAGTGCTCTTAAAAATACAAAAAATCATCTAATACTAGACAAAACTAAGCTATCCTAATCTAAACTATCCTATCTTAGTTATAGGTATTTGAATTTAGAACAAGGAAAGTCAAATACAACATAAATTAGAGTAAAATTTTCATTACAAACGTCGAGACAGGTAAAACTAAATAAAAGGAAGGTCGTGTATAAGGTAAGTAAGCAGACTGATATCTTGATGGCAAAAATCGTTAACTTATAGACGCTGATGATGATAGTGATGATGGTAGATATTAGCATCTTGAGAATGGAATTTTAAGCCTTTTCTTTCTGGTAGTTGAAACAGCTGGATGCTCCTATGTAGAAAACGGCTATGGCGGCAGGAAGGGGCGGTGGTGCTCATCCAAGAGTGTCATCGCCGAATTCTACCACCTGTGCGTGGTCAGGGTGCTTAAGGCAAATAATCCCATGAACGCCTCTTTGTATCTGCTTGGTAGAACAATACTTACATTTTGCATAATTATATAGGAAGTCAAAGAGTAATTTTTATGACAAAAGATAGCGAGCAATCACGCGGCTCCTTTTATGGTAAGAGATAGCCGTGGCTTGTAAACACCGTAGATGTTATAAGTGCGTCGACTTTGAGGACAATGTCAGGTCTAACCAGACCATAAGTATAATATCTACCTATCTGGTGCGTCGCTATCAGTTAGAGTTCTACGCTATCTCACGGTTCAGCAAGGGACACGACAATAGCGATCAGTAACGCTGTAGCTGCAAGAATATCTAAGGGTTGGTACAAATCTGGGCGAGCTGCTCCAATCTACCACTTTGTGACGTAGCTTTTATTATTAGCAGAAATTGATAATTATAATTAAACTAAAATGTTTGATGCTTGGATCCCCAAGGCAGATACGATAGAGACAGGCAGAGATACAACAAGGACACCCGCAACTAGCGAAGACATTAAGTCCCTTAATGTGATAGGTGGTAAACCAAACGCCTACCGGGCATATATTATCTGACCCCGAACAGTATGTTTTTATTAGAAAATCTGAAAACAACTTTTCATTTTGTTGCGCACCCCGAAAATCGAACCCAGGACCTCATGAAGTCAAGCCTAACGCAATACTTGTAGACCACAGAGATAATAATGAAAGATGTTCATAAATTAATTCTACGATAGAGTTACTCATATCTCATTCACGATTTAGAAAGATTTTAGTGATCATAGTGCGTGACGCTGACCAACCTTGAGCGTGTCTTGCATTAGCTGAATAGCGATGGCAGAGTGATACAGATGGTCGTATCAAAAAAATGACATCCCTAACAAATGCATATTTATTCTGGTGACAAGTGTTTCATTCTGAAAAGAAAATCGTCAACATCATTAATGTAGTCCAGTATATAGCCATTTTCAGTTTTATTCTGCCAATCAACACTTTGCAGCAGCAGCAATGAATTATTGCGTTTTTGGAAACAAATTATTCAGTTAGTATTTAAATATATATTAAGTAGACGTCTCAAATTGACATCATTTTTTTACATATGCCTTGTTTGGAGAGTAAACCTGCAAAATAAGAGTGTGTTGTAAATCTAAGACTGGGGTTATATGATCTTGATTACTTTATAGGTATATAAATATTTTGCCAGAATAAAAAAAAATGGCAATTTCTGTACTATCACCTTTATTTACAGTTAAAAAAGTATCTTCATGCGCATATTCCCGAAAATGTATGCAGAGGCAACTAACCTAAACCTGTCGCCAACTGGGCAAATATCCAATCCCAGGCAACATTTTTTTTACTATAAAATTGGAAAAACCAAGTAGTCTTTGTTGCCCGCCCGAGAATTGAATCCTGGACCACATGCAGTCAAGTCCTACACCCGGGCTGGCAGACCACTGAGGCGATACACAGTAGTTACAGTTCATTGTACACAAACGGTGGTCTTATCTCGTATTATGCAACTATTACTTTCCGTTTAAACTCCTTCTTAAAGTTTACACTATGTGAAGCAACCCACGTGCTTTTACTTTGGCAGTCAATATCATCCCATTGTGGGGTTGTAAAATAAAACGTAGTGATTATATTATCTTTGTTGTAAAATACACCTGAAAGTTAAGCATAGACATTGATCGATTAGTTGATTCTAAAATAAATCGGTTCCATAAAGTTCTAAGATGAGTCTAAATGTCTAATGTGTCAAAAAATTCTCAAGGTATCCCAATAAACTGTTTAGATATTAACGTAATAACATGAAAATTCTAATGACACTTTTACTTTTTCCTAAAAATAATTTCATGATTTTATAACCACTGCAAGTTTTTTCAGATATGTAAATTATTTTTGTGTCATCTGTAGTAAAATAGCAATGTATTTTTCAAGGCTACATTTTATATGCTACTGTTACATGTTTATCCGCACAGTAACGACACGACTGACGGCTTCGTGGCTACGACCTCACTTTGGTGACGCTCTACGTCTGCAAATATTGAGTTCATTGAAACGTCTATTTATTTAAATTAATATTTATGAAACTGTTTTATAATACTAATAACAATTTCGTTAAAATATAAAGTTTACTGAGTCATGTAAATTAAGTCAAGTGACATCCCTAGCTTACCAAAGTATTTTTCAAGGTTACACCAAAGAAACTATCTGTAGATGTTTACTCGCGCGGTACACGACTAGCGACTGTTCGGCTACAAGCTTCTAGTGACGCCCTCACTACGCCTGCTATTATTAAACGAGTTCATTGGAACATCTATTTGCGCAATTTGTATCGCACCTAAAACATTCCGATGACCTTACTTCGTCTGCTGTGCATTTTTGGTGTTACTTTCACATCTTCATTTGGATTTTAATCCGTCCACGCAAATTTTAGTCAACTTTCAATGTGTTTTTTATTCTTTATTTAGTTACACGATTGTTGTTGTCATTTTAAAAGGTTGGATTTTGATTTGTTCTTGATTACTCATTTACGTTTGTGAAAACTAATTGATCAGTTAGTGTTTAAAAAGACACACTAATCAGTCGGTTTTAGCTGTAGCTTGATTAAGTATGTCATTAAATAGACATCTTGGATTTCAACCTTAATTTAACATATGAATGTAGCGACTCTCACATCAAAACAAATTTCGGTGATAAAAATGCCTAACATCGGAAGACAAACTAGCAAAGTGTTAAGAGTGTATTCGCCCCCATATCCTTAAATACGCTAGGAGGTACACCAGCCCCAAGCAATGCTGTTTTTGTTAATTAAAGAAATAGATTTAAATAAATTATTAAAAGTTGCAAACCGGAAACATTGTTAGTGTTAGTAGGTTGCTAACTATGAAGTAGGTGAAGCTAGATAAAGCTATTTGGAATGCTCATATTTACAGTCGATTGGAAATAAAATCGTTTTTGAACAAATTAGTTACATCAAGTTAAGCGTAAGAAACCCAAGTAGGTACCTACGTTGACCAATATTTTCTTTATTTCACGATTGTTGTCATCATTAGGAACAGTTTTTCGAAAGTTATTCGAATTCTTCTACTGTGTCTTTATTTCATAAAATAACGCTGAAGAAATTGCTTTTTAACACGCTTATCGCGAAAACTGCTGATTCGCATTAAACGATTTTTGTTGTTGGATACCTAGTCTGTTTAAAGAGAAAGACTATAAGCTACATCACAAGATGCATTAGCATTTCACGAGGATTGGTGAAAATGCGGAGAACTGCTTAGTACCTAGTTTATTTTGTTTACGAAGACGCTTTTTAAGCCAACATTTGAAACTGGATTTTTTTCACATACACTAGCTGCCAGTGGACGTATTGTTCAGTTCAAATAGTTTGAACTGAAACGTTCAGATCATTCGTAGGTACGAACATTCGATAGCTAGGTGCTTTATTCTTGCGCTTGTCATAGGAACATTTGTGTTAAGACACTTAACAGTCCCTTGGCATTTCTGCATCAAACTGCTACACAAACGAATTCTTCAGAACTAAGCTATTGAAACTGAAACTTGTGTACATTTATAAATTATAATTTCTGACGAGGAGGCGCACTGTGGGAGCCCGCAGAGCGCATGCGTTGTTTTGTTTTACCTATTTCATTCACTGCGCAACTAATCCGCAGAGATGTTTCCTACAGTCTCGGGTGTGGATTTTAAAGTTAAATTAGGAATGAAAATGTAAAATATGATCGGTATATGCGTCCGGTGAAGTGCGAGTGAGCGGCGCGAGGGGGGAGCTCGCTTGCGAGTGTGCGCGTTTGCCTGTGTGGTGGTAACAGCTTCGTCGCGGCGCGCCCCGTCAGTCGGCGGCGGCGAGTCACGCGTGTCGTCTCGTACTACTCTGCCGCTGCATTTCTGTGTTTACTGCACTCCTAGCTCTACCGACTCTCACGCTTTCGAGCGTGGAGGTCGCTTCGACCTCGCGCCGTGGTTTCAGTTCACACCGTGTTTTTCGTGCACTTTAGACCTTGTGATTGTTGTGACAGTGAAATCGTGATTTTTGGTGCGGATGTGCAGTGATGGAATAGAACAAAAGCGCGAGTGCACGCGCTGAAGGGGTTTTATTTTGGAAAAGTGGGAGAGGCGCCGTCAAAATTGAGCCCAAGGTGTATATAGGTAGGTATCGCCAGGTATCTAGGCAGAGAGAGCGCTGGCACTGATCGTTGAATATTTATAGCGGACAAGTTGGAAAGTGTCGGCGGTAAGAGTAGGGTTACCAGATCAAATTAAGAGATTTCCTGACATCACAGCAATGTTATCACAAAAACTGTTGTGTTCCTATGAATTTCTTTTTGCTGAGAGCATTGTAATCATCAAAAAAAAAACCGGAAACTGATTATGAAAACTCGTAAAAATCAAAATTTATCACCCTTTTCCTGAAAGATGAGCAAATTTCCCTACATGTCAGGAAAACTTTCAATATCTGGTAACACTGGTAACCCTAGGAATACGTTTCACTGTCCGCATGCCGCGGAATGCCCGCATACGGGTCATGCGCTCAGCTGATTTGTTATGCTATATATGCTTATAACATATTGAATTTCGTCATAGTTGGCAAATCGGCCAATTACATTAACCTTTTATACATTGTAATGATGTCAAACTACAATCTAAATACCTAAGTATAAAGTAGTAGATTTCTGTCTACTGCCCTTATTATACCTACTCTACGATGAGGCAACCTATATTCTTACATTTCAAAACTCTAATACAGCCTTTCCCAAAGTGGGCGATAACGCCCCCTTGTGGGCGCTGGAAGCCTAGAGGGGGGCGGTATAAATCTTGAAAAATTTTTTTTTTTAAACTAGGCGCAACAAATATGTTATTGAGGTTATTGACAAGAAAAAACGTGGGGGAGGGGGGTGCTACAAAACAATTGATTTTCAAAGTGGGCGTTACATGAAATAAGTTTGGGAACCTCTGCTCTAATAGAATTATGAAATAAGAACAAAAATAAACATGAGATAGATACTTACTTAAAAAGTGTACCTGTAAGTACCTATACCTAATTTTAAAACAATTTGAAACTAAGCCTTTTGATTGACGTTTTATTAATTGCTAACAGAAGAAATCACTGCTATGTATAAAATCCTGTTAAAATTGTCTTTGAAAAAAAAATGTTTTTACAATCTTATTATCAGATAAAAATGACTATAGAAACAGGTCAACAAGCAAAGTCCAGAAAAACTATAAATCAAGTAATATCCTGATACGTCTGTAAGAATGGTAATCCTATTCTCTATAGAATTGGACAATTAGGAAAGTTAGTCATTTTTTAAACTTACCTTTTGGGAAAAGTGAATGCATTATAAGCTGGTAAGAGTATTTTGTAAAAATATAACGAGCGCCTTGTGATCTTTTGCATGGGTACTATTATTATTCCATTTATTATTTGGGAGGTAGGTGTTTATTAGTAATGCTAAGAAGCTTCTTCGGTACCAATTACACTTTTGACTTTAGGTAATCAGTTAAAGATTTTTGTAATATCAGCTAGATGTGATGTCGTAATTTTTTTTGTCCTTTTGCGTCTTTTTCTAATTAAAACAACGTTACCCGAGACCGGATAGGTAAGTGCCTGGATAAGTATAAGTTTGTCACTTATCACATTTGGTCACCTGGTTGTACCTCTGCCCACTTTTGGAGATACAGATGAAGATACTTTTTTTACTTTTTATAATATTAAAAGTGTTTTGGCGATGAAGTACTATAAGAAATAAAACTGGAACGCCCAGAATAATAAATTACATTCTCGTATCTATGTGGTACAATAGCGACTCTAAATCTTTGTTAAGATACGAAATTTCACCTAGTGCCAGTATATTTATTTTAGTTTTTTATATAAAATATCAACGGTTTGCACACCGAAAGTGACGGAGTATTTTGCTAGTTTGGAATGGCTAGGGAGTAATTTTGCACAAATAGCTTTAATTATTTATATAAAAGTACTCTAATTTATGAGATTAAATACAATACCAATTTAGTTGATTTTTGTTCAAAAACAAAAAAAACATTGGCAGCGCCAGATCAAGCGCCTTTTGATCTTTAAACTACCACACAGTGAGACATCAGCTACCGGCCGCCGCAACGTGGCGCAGCGAAACGAAAATCACAGTATGAAATGCGGCAACAACATACAGTGGTTTTGATCGCCTTCCGTTTTACGAATTTTTCATCACGTCACTTGTCCTGTCGCGAGTTTAATTTTTTTAATGTCACAAAAAGTGCAAAACGCGGTTAACTATTGCTGACGATATCACCAGAGCGGGGTTTTTCTCTGCCACGGGTCTTTGATGGGATTCAGAAGCACGTTCCTAGTCTATGTCTTTCTTAAACATCTAATTTGTTTCTGTGCTAAAATAATAAGTTTAGTCATTTTGGTGTTAAAACGGAACATACAGACAAACACACATTTTCAATTGTATAGTATTTTAACAAATTACCATACGTTATTATTTAAATAAACATGTTTATAATCGGGATTAAAGTCTAAAATGTAACTGAAGTAATAAACAAATACGTAACAAGTTTTTCTATAATTTTAATAACAATTTTTTCCCTAAAAAATATAGTAGTGGCTATTCTGACGCAGTAAATTCATGTGTAGTGTATAGTTTAGAAAACAATGTTTAGATGTTTAGTTTTTTTATTGATCTAATCTTTGTTTTGGTAGTGTAGGTAATGTTATTTGCGGTAGTGATCATTCTGTAATGGTAATTCTAGGCGTATTTAGATAAAATTTTAAATTATTTTTTTCGTAAGAAACAAAATAAGCAAACAAATTAAAAAAACAGATGTCAAAAAATGCACTTTGCCTATAGATGACAAGATTTAAATGGTGCGATGCCAACATTAGGATGTCAAGCCTGTACATTGTTTACAGCTTACCTGTAAATTTTCTGAAAAAAAAGTTTTTGGAATTGGACAAGTGCCCGGTAGGCATAGGTTTCCCAATCATATCGTGGAAATAAGTACCGAAATGGTTAATCATATGTACCTTGATTTTGTGTGTTGTATCTACCTCTTCGGAGACACTGGTGTGCAGGTACCTACTTTATTTTTACTTACCAGCCACCTTACCTAATTAACGTATCACGATGTTGATAAGCACTGACGTCATGATGGAAAAAAATAACCCTATGTACTAAGCATTCGCAAAACTATACCTATAAGTATGAATAAAAAAAGGTTGCCCCACTTGCATCGGTCAAGTATTTTTGTGCAAAAATAATTAGTGATATGTTATTAACGTTTTAAAATTTAATAAATTTAAAGTTTTTTTCTTTAACTTCAGTAACACTGTGACATCTAGGTGGGTAGAGTTTCGCAGCGACTCACCCGGATTGGTACCACCGCTTTACCTATTCCTGCCGCCATAAAGTCATGACGTGTTCCGGTTTGGAGGGTAAGGTAGCCGGTAAACTTACTTTTGCTCGAGGCCTTACATCCCGGTCTCAGGTTGGCAACGCACTATTACCACCTTTGGTGTCTCTAGGTGGCGGGAATTTCTTACCATCAGGAAATCCGTCTGCTTGTTTGCCGTCCAATATTATAAAAAAAGTCTATCGAGTTTGAGTAACGACGGGACGGGTCTGAGTTTTATTCAATTTT
>NJDC01002973.1:135295-146946 GCA_002245475.1 Calephelis virginiensis | reverse complement strand
AAAAAGTATAACCCGTATAATTTGAAAGTAAGTCTAAAGGCATTCAGATGTAAGGCAACTAGTGTAATATGATTTGGGCGAAAAAAAAAAAATTGGTAGCAAACTTTTTTTTTTGGAACGAAGTTCCTTATTGCGCGTTGTGAATTGGGGCTAGACGGAAAAAAATCTTACGAAAATGTTGTCACGGCACTTTTTGCTCTGTGGTCTAGCGGTTCAGTAGTCGGACTTGACTGCATGAGGTCCCGGGTTCGAATCCCGGGTCGAACAATTTTTTTTTTCATTTTCTATTTTATTATCATTTTCATTCTTTTTTATTTTTTTATCATATTATTTTTTTATATTTTTCTTTTCTTTTTTTTCTGTCTCTCTCTATAAGAGAGATAAAGATAGAGATCACTAGAGATTGAGAGAGAGAGGGGGGAGAGAGAACTTCGTTCCATCCGGGTGTCCCTTGACACCTCTCAACTTTTTTTTGATATGAAAGTTGCGCCAAACTGCTTTCTACCAACTAAAAATCATTTCTAGGCGAGACCATACAGAGAGCGGCTTCGTTATTTGATTTCTCAAGTACGGCTCAACTCTCCAGAAGAGGTAAACCAAAACTCAATTCTACAATTGCGTACGTTTTAATCTCGGTGTAAAGTACCGAGTACACAATTTTGCCCCGTGTTGGTCCGGGCTCCTTTGTAGAATAGACCATCTGCCTGCCTGCCAGGCAGCTCGTAAAAGGCGAGCATAGGCTTACCGTCACTAGCACTGTGACATCCTACTAGACACAAGAGTTTCAACGCGACTCGCCCGGTTTGGTACTACCGCCTGACATATTCCTACCGCCATAGCGTCAATGCTCGTCGTTGACGTGTTCCGGTTTTCCGGTTTTCCGGTTTTCGGAGGGTTAGGTAGTTGGTAAATTTACTTTTGCTAGAGGCCTAACATCCCGGCTTCAAGTTGGCAACTCACCATTACCACCTTTGGTGTCTCTAGGCGGCATGAATTTCTTACCATAAGGAAACCCGTGTGTTTGTTTGCCTTCCAATATTATAAACAAAAAACAATACGATTATACAAAAAAACAGTGTGTGGAAGAGTAAAGGATATAACTGTATTAATATCTACTCAGCAAGCTTTGACAAATACTACAAAATATACATTTTTAATATTACTATTACCACCACACTATGAAAATCATGTTATAATTATTGCTCATAAAAGATAAAAACAAATTAAATTTCTAAATTATTGTTAATACTCAGTTATAAATCAGAAAGCTGTGCTTTAAATATAAAAAAGACGTGTTTTTTTAATTTAATATGAGAAATCGCCTCCGTGGTCTAGCGGTCCGGGTGTTGGACTTGACTGCATGAGGTCCCGGGTTCGAATCCCGGGTCGACCAACACAAAGAAAATTAGATTTTTCCAATTTTCTAATAAAAAAATGTTGGTCGGGATTGGAAATGTGCCCGGTTGGCGATAGGCTTGCCACCTATCACATTGTGGGACTTAGTGTCTTCGGCTAGTCGTGGGTGCCTTGGTTGTACCTCTGCCTACCTCTTCGGGGATATGGGCGTGAAGAATCTTTTTAATATTAAAAGCACAAAAAATGTCACTTTATTTTTGAAATTTCATTTCGCTGTAGATTGGAATTTTAAATTGAAACTAACTAAAAGCTTTATGTTTTTATTCTACAATAATTTGTTTATTCCGAATAACAATAAAACAAATATTTGAAATGACGTTTTATTTTAAACTAGCTGCTTCACTAACGTCGTTCCACCCGTCCAGTTTTTATGGAAAAATTAAAATGCTATTCTTTCTGGTTCCCTCGCAATCGATCGCTACACGTCCTACGTCCTTATCCTGATTCTGAGCTACCTCCTCGTCAATTTTAAGCTAAAAATCTTAAGCCAATTTGGAGTTACAGATAGTTTAACTAACACGACTTTCTTCTGTATAAATAGATAATAAAAAAATGGTGGAATTGTGTTTATATTTCAAATGATTTTAGAATAGAGTAAAGGAAATTCCGAAAACTTTTTTTTTTCAAATAAAACTTTTCAGAATTTATTCGTCGCTTATATTTATATAAGTCGCTGCTTTAGGAAATATATTTCAAAAAACTCAGTGCGACGAAAAGAATTTTAATGAATGTAATTATTAACATACAAATGACTAAATAATTTTTACTTGCTTCTCTTGAAAGTTCTTACAATTATTTCTATTAAAATGAAGGTGAAGCGTAAAGTCATCATGTACTTAAATGAATACAAACAAGCAGTTCCAGCACACAGATGCATTTTTAGCTAGCATATTAATTGTTTACTAAACAGATCTGTCTTTCCTTGTCTTTGTCTTTAAGGGTGACCCTTTAAAACCAGTAGACATATACATAGAAATAGTTTATTAGCAGAGATTATACATAATTGGTACATGATATTAAGAAAACATATCAGGGACTACAACAATGGTTTTCAGTCAGCCCCTGAGGGTAAGAGGAGTGGGGAATATCAACCAACTGATCTCACTTTTTTGCTGTGCCATCAAATCTTTAACTTTAGGTATGTTATATAACTAAAGCTAAAATAAATAACGTGGTCAGTAGTTACTGATAAAAAAAGAAAAATAAAACAAAAAAATAACTGTACACAAGTCACAACAACCATGATAACACTCAATTCAAACGCCAATAAAAAAATAAAAAAGTTTCAGATTTCAAGTACAAGTAATATGATATACTATTGTAGCAGTATACACTATCCCCTTACCAATAAAACTTACGCGCTCGTTGATCTGGTGTGTAACTTCACTTTTTTTCTAACAAAAAATTAAATAGATATATAAAAAAAACTCAAATACTAAATAGTAGGGCTATTCTTGAATCTCGACTTCATGCAAATTGGAAATTGGAATCGGATTTGTCATTTTAGGTACTCTTGAACACAGTACCTGCGGATTATTAACATTTAGTTAATGGTTGTCGCCTCTGTGGTCTAGCGGTCCGGGTGTTGGACTTGACTGCATGAGGTCCTGGGTTCGAATCCCGGGTCGGCCAACATAAAGAAAATTGGATTTTTCCAATTTTCTAATTAAAAAAAAGATGTTGGTCGGGATTGGAAATGTGCCCGGTTGGCGATAGGCTTGCCACCTATCACATTGTGGGACTTAGTGTCTTCGGCTAGTCGTGGGTGCCTTGGTTGTACCTCTGCTTACCTCTTCGGGGATATGGGCGTGAAGATACTTTTAGTTAATGGTAAACAACAAATTACTTATTAGTTGAATTTTTTTGGAACTTAATGTTAAATCTTAAATATTGTGTTCTAGAGTTCCTAAAATGACATATCCGATTCCAATTTCCAATATTACATGAATCGAGAATGAAGAGTACCTAAAGATTACGACGATTGACATTATAATGACAGGTAAAGAAACAGTGACACCAAAACTGTGTGAAACGGTGGTAGAGCTCTATCACCTAATCACTGACTACTACGGGAGTAATCTTGTTATTCTTAATTTTTATATAATTCTACCAGTAAATCCATGTTCCCCATGAATAACGTGCCGTAATCCGTTAGCAAAACCATTCGTAGTTTTCCTAGTAATCGGAATTAGTTATCCTTCCACTAGTATTTAATGGTAATTCATTTTTACGATGACATCGTCTCCCAGGTTTCTTTCACAATGTTTTGTCCATCTGGGTATGTCAGATGTAGCAAGGTAATTCTAGCTTATCGAGGGACTTCAGACAACTCAATATCTTTGTCAGAGTTTTATGGAATATGTTTTGTTAAGTACCAGCGATGTACTGCCTGAATGATCAAGGGTTGCTTGCACATACCTTGGTTTAATATTTAACAATGAGTTAGCTTCTGAAGATAAGATTAATAGAGTAAACGCACGCTATGTCTGATAGTTTAACCTATTATCATAATATTGATACGTGAAGCAAAAACTTCGGACCCCTTTTTACGAAAATTACGCGGACGGAGGAGTATGAAATTTGGTACATTCATAGCTTATGTGTAGGGTAAGCGCAGAACTCTAATATAAAAATATTATACTAATACTATTATATATAAGTATTAAAAACAATACTAATGTTTATAAAGTTGCACAATGTATTATAATAATTTATATTGTAAATAACTTATAATTAAAATCTATTATGGTCCAATTTCAACCAAAGGGCGAACACTAGTTAAAATTAATCCAGGAACATACAAGAAGCCGTTGGAGATTACGATTCGTTCAAAAATATACCTTGCGTAAATAAAACGACTTGTTTCTTGCATACAGGAACCGGGTATTAGCCAGGCCTAATGTAGTTATTGCATTAATACGAATGCTAATACAAGAACCCAGTCGTATTTGTGTAATCTTGACGTGAAAGTGAATTTGTTTGTTCAACTTTCTCGGCATAAGTGTTGCTGATTTCTATGTAAAATTTCTCAATAAAATACTATTTAAATGAAGCCCACTTTTTTTAACTCTTTTCCACAGTCGTCATCTTATCATCCCGGTTTTTCTTCACGTTTAACTTGACCCTGATCTGCTATCCTAGTTTTAGTATTCCACTTCGCTCAGTCTTCGGCGTATATAATAGTGAATACTTTTCCACTACGTAATTTTGAATACTGTTTTTATAGCTATGAAAACCGGTTTTGCTTTAAGTAACTTACTCGGTTGGCAATAGGTTTGCCACCTACCACATTGCTTTCAACTAGTAATGCATGCATGCTTTGATTGTTACTCGATCTTCTCTTCGTGGATACAGCATTTGGTTGTTAATTGATTGCATTATTGTAGATTTAATGGAAATTTTCGACTTTTGTTTTAATGCCCTAATAATTGCTAAAAATGTAATATATGTGTAATCAACGTAGTTCTGAAATTCTGTCATAATTATTTATATATTTATACATTAGTGAACTTCCGCATAAAGAGAAGTACGAAAGGATTCATGTGGAAGGACATGATTTTCAATATGAAAGATAAATGTGAAAAGGACACTCTACTATACAGTATACATACACTACTATACAGTACTATACAGTAGATATGATCGGCCACTTGTTGCGCGATATGTACTGAAAAGATATTGTTAACGGTAGACGGTAGACGAAACCCAGGAAAAACTATATAGACCATCTGCCTTCCTTGCCAGGCAGCTCGTAAAAGGCGAGCAATGGCTCATCGTCACTAACACCGTGACATCTGACTAGTTAGTAGAGTTTCGCAGCGACTCGCCCGGATTGGTACCACCGCCTTACCTATTCCTGCCGCCATAACGTCATGACGTGTTCCAGTTCGGAGGGTAAGGTAGCCGGTAAACTTACTTTTGCTCGAGGCCTAACATTCCGGCTTCAGGTAGACAACGCACCATTACCTTACCGAGGCTTAATATCAGGAAATCCGTCTGCTTGTTTGCCTTCCAATATCATAAAAAAAAGGAAAAAGTGCGTGCCGTGTTATTAAGAGTTGAAAGAGAAAGTAACTAGGAGATTGGAATGGAGATTGCTTTATCAAGAGCAATGCTTTAAAACACAATGGAGAGATAACGGATACGTAAAAAACAATATAGGTTGGCCGTCATGTCAGTCGCAATTAGAAAAATGTGCCAATATTCAGAATTAGGACAAGGCTATGTTCTCAATTTTGTCCCGAGATACTCATTTTACATGCAAATCCGCTAGCTACTGTGTAACTTAATAACTGCCCTCAGCTACTCTATAACACAGACAAACAAGCAAGCAGACGGATTTAAACTCAAAAAATACGTGTCGGCTATAGACGCCAAAATGTTAACAGTATGTCAACTTTAGTCCCAATCATTGTATAAGTATAATACTCTCTAAAATGAAACAATACAATGGTGAGCACTAAAGTAAGAATGAATTGAATGCTATAACAGTAATAAGAACAACGTAATTATTTTACAAAATTTCAAAACTATCTACTAGTAGACTCTACACTAGGCCTGTCACGTCAATATCGATAAGTTTCAAATTTTCAATTAATAGAACATTATTATCTTAAAGTAAAAATGTGTCATTTTCATTCTCGCGCGGAATGGGTTATCAATTTTGCCATTGCGTCAGTTGTTGCCGTTGTTGTATTCCGGTCATAAGGTCATTTCGACAAAAAGGCTTTTCAGCTTACGTTAATAACACTTTATAGGAAATCCATCTGCTTGTTTTCTAATTTCATAAATGGCCAATTTACTCGAAACGAATGCTAATGACGAATTTTCCCAATACACAAACCGGTTGGTTGGTTTTTGGATACGCGTAAAAACTCTTAATTTTAAATCTCAAGTGTATTGCACCGACGTTCATTATCACTTGAGTCGTCGGTTCTTGTGTCAACAGTTGCAGGTGCCTCGGTTCGCGGTCGTTCACCCCGTCCACAATATTTGGCCAAGATAACGGAGCCTTGCCGAATGCCTGCTCGGGATTCGGGACATGTGCTTGCGAAATAGGACTTGGACTAGCTTTGTCTATCACTAGCTAGCTGTTGCGACCGTGACGTTTTTTTATTTCCAAAAAGTATTATACTGTATATACTACTATACTATATACTGTACAAAGTGATATACAATTATCGATATTTTTATAATTCATCTGCTAAGTGTCGCGATTTCGTTATTAAATATCAATGAAATATCAATCTATTTCCCTTAGTCACGCCACAACTTGAAAACGACTTTGCCAAATTTTCTAAATAAATTGGGCAAGTCTTTTTAATGTTTTCTTATACTTTTTAGCCGGTTCTTAGGGTCTTTGTAGGATAAAAATTACAAAAATTTAAAAACTATTACAATTATTCGCGATTGACAGTTTTTGCGACGCCAATGTTATAAAGCTACATCGTTCGGTATTTATCGACTATCGATAAAAAATCAAAATGAATTTGCAAAATTATATCTATTACTTCTCACCGGCGAAGCTATAAGCTAGTATTTAAAAACTCTGTTTCAAAACCACTCTACAAAGACGAACTGTAACTTTGAAATATGTTTGATTTTGATGACTTAATTTCATCAGTTAATGAATATTTATCACCACTGTTATCGACATAACTCTGTTCACCAAAATAGCTCCCTTGGTCTCGTTTGACAATTTTAGAACTATACGATGCAGAGCAAAAATAAAACCGAGTTCAGAGACAAGTCCAAACGAAATTTTTTAACCTCTGACAGAAAAAGGGGAATGTAATGAATTTGTCGTGTCTCTGTGTGTTTGTCTCTGGCATCATAGCGTTTAAACGGATGTTCCGATTTTGATTCAGATTTGAAAGCTGACGTGATCGAGATGTTCTTTAGCTATGTTATTGATTTTTTTTAATTTTGTCGACATTGCTTACAACATTGTATACAAGTAATGATCTCGTATTTAGATCGTACTCGTGATCATACTTTCAAAATGGTTCGCTCTATTTTAATTTTTTTAATTCAGGAAGTTTGTAACGTATGATAATAGATTGTTAAGTATAAGTATATTACACCGCTAGACAAATTTGTAAAATAGAACTACGTTTTCCGGATCAGCTAATTTTTATACTATCCCTAGATAAAAAACACAGATTTCCTTTAGCTAAGATAGTAGCTAGTAGACACCAAAAGATAAGATTTGAAGTATGTTGTATAAGTATGACTCAAGAAAGAGTGGCATTAAAAGAAAGTGTTAGTGTAACAATTTAATATTAACAAAACAGATATACTATACGAAAATAATTGTATAAAACAAGATATGAGTGTGGAGGAAGGTAAGTAAACCTACCTTCCTCCACACTCATATCTTTTTTTATACAATTATTATATGGATCAAGAAAATATATGAAAGCGGGAGCGGGTGTTTTCTGCCAACGGCCGTTATTCATCAAGCATGGAAGCTTGGGTCATCATGCTACTGTATATCAGGACGAAATGTATGCTCTCTCTTGGTATGTGCTCAAAAAACCTAAGCCGCTCTTGCTTTCTTAAGCATATCAGTATACTGTTGGATAGTCACGCAGCTTTGAAAGCACTGCAATCCGTCGAGTTCAAATCCAAGCTCACTTTTGCATGTGCTCAAGTCTTAAATAAGCTTGGAGAAAACAACAAAGTAACTCTTGGATGGGTTCCTGAACACACAGGTGTAAAATAAGGGTCATAAAATTCGCACTCAATACTCTCAGCCAACCCGGCAAGCGAACTAGCGTGAATATGTATGTAGGTACGCATAAGGAAATTTGTCTGATTGCCTGAAATTCAAACCAGTAAACGAATGACTTTAAACCATTACCTTTTTTTTGATATAAGATATCTTCACTTCAACAATTTAGATAAAATTCGGTTTTGCTTAAAACTTGCATCTTGATTGTTTAAATATCGATATCAGTGTTGAATAGACTGTCTTCGAATAGAGATCCTGTAACTTTTATTCGTGCCGCCATAATGAGAATATGTTCCGGTCCAGAGGCTATCTTAAGGGGCCATGTATGCTAAAATACGTCAGCAATATAATGTTTTTTCCATACAAAGCAATTATGGATCTTGGCGACAAAAATACACAAGATTAACATTAATATCCTTTATAAGACTATTGTTTCCAAAACACGATTCATTTCACTTTGCACAAAAAAATCAAAATGTTAACCCTTTTTTGAAAGTAAAACCCAACTGTCTACTTCAATTATGAAAATATCGACACCAGATTTAACATAAACATAGATAAGTATTGTACCTAAAAGATAATTGTTTCAGTTTTTATATTTTTTTTCAAATTACTTTTATAGTGTCAAAAATAGCGATTTGTCGCTTAAGACATTTACTTTAGAGCGCATTATTTCATAGTAATCATGGAACGGTGGAGTGCGCTGATTGGCTCTTCTGGCTGACTAGGTGTGGGGCCTTAACCTGTATACTTGTAGAGCTTACCAACTCCTACGGGACTGCAACTCACATATATTCGTGGGATATGCTATGGTTGTCTAGTTTTGCAATCGCCGAGTGCTTTCTCGTTGGTTTTTTAATAAAAAAATATGCAATTATTTGTAGTGATGTAGGAATAAACGGAAAAAAAACTCGTAATGTCATATAATTAAGCATATTAAAACTGCAAAACTAACTCCAACTCATTCATTGCCACGTCGTGATTTGGTATTGTTTTAAAGATAGCAAATTATTCCGAAATTGTCCCACATAAATTTTAACAAAATCCTACTAGTAGTTTTTGAGTTACACTTAGTAATTAATACATTTATCAACAAAGCGAAAACTTTACGCACTTTTTTGAAAATTACAATTTTAATTAATTAAAATTAAGTATAACTCATAAACAACCAAGTCGGATCATGATAAAATTAAAATGGGACCACCTCAGAATCACGATCTACTGGCAGTTGCCTGCGGCGTTGCCCGCGTGCTTAATACTCCCACAGAAACATTTTTTCGGGATAAAAATTAATCCAAGTTGTCCTGTGTGTGTACCAAATTTCATGAAAAGTTTTGGCGTGAAGGTGTAATAAACAAACAGAGGAATTTTTGCATTTATAATATTAATAGGATAGGATAGGATATCTTTGTAAAAATAGCCATCAAAGTCGGTTTTCATTGGCTAAGTAATAGCGTAACAAATATACAAAAACATACAGTCGAATAAAGAACCTTATATTTCCTCCTTTTTTAGAGTCGGTGAAAATCACACAGCCTCCGATAGTTACGTGTCTCACTTAATCTTCACACTCACTCAAATCTCCTATAATTTTCACAGACAAGTATACTCATAACTTTAGCGATTAGTTAAGGGGCCATGTATGCTAAAATACGTCAGCAATATACTGTTTTTTTCATACAAAGCAATTATGGATGTTGGCGACAAAAATACACAAGATTAACATTAATATCCTTTATAGGACTATTCTTTCAAAAATACGATTCATTTCACTTTGCCCGATAGAAAAAAATCAAAGTGTTAACCCTTTTTTGAAAGCAAAACCCATCTGTCTACTTCAATTATGAAAATATCGACACCAGATTTAACAGAAACATAGATAAGTATTATACCTAAAAGATAACTGTTTCAGTTTTTATATTTTTTTTCAAATTACTTTTATAGTGTCAAAAATAGTGATTTGGCGCTTAAGACATTTACTTTAGAGCGCAATATTTCATAGTAATCATGAAACGGGGGAGTGCGCTGATTGGCTCTTCTGGCTGACTAAGTATGGGGCCTTAATACCTTCGCATAGATAAGTATCGCTACCAAGCTCTGACTGTTGGAAATTGATTTTGCGCTTCATTTCACTCAGTTTGCTAGTTCAAAGAGAACCGGTATTTCTGGTTATCTATAAACTTCTCGAGACGGAGATGTAACACTGAATTTAAATATTTTGGTATGTACTTTGTTTATGCGGTGTATATAAACTTATAAATATAGTAGAACTACTGTTTAAATTATGCGCTTCGGCTATATTCGTCAACTTCGGAAATCCGAATCTATTTTAAAGATATCTGCATAGAGTTGTATTACTTAATTAATCATTTCGCTTAAATTTAGATTACGTCAGCCAATTTAAAAATAGAAGTATAAAGTGTAAAAAGACTAAAAAGTGTAAAGCCGAAGTGTAAAGTTGAAATCGGTTAACTAGGTTAGGAGTCCATCGCGGGCAAATAACGTGACACATAATTTATATACTTACATTAAGATTTATTTATTACCATAATCTTGTAAATGTTTTAGCTATCTGTCCCGGAGAATTACGTACCGTCCGCACCGTGACATGTACTTTTTACTATTATTTGTTTTTCTACAGTTATTTTGTAATGGGATGCTGATAAATTTTATGACAATCGGTTTAGCAGTCCTCGACTTATAAGTGTTATGGTAAAGCTGCATTTTTTACCCCCGACAGAAATAGCGAAGTTTTGAAGTTTGAATTGTCTGTGAATACGTGTGTCTGTAACATAATACTTTATGAAAAGACTAGCTGCTACCTGCGGCTTCGCCCGCGTTTTCACAGAAACCCGGTGTGCGATCGGGATTAAAAATAGCCTATATGTTAATCCAGGTCACAATCTATCTGTCTTCCAAATTTCAGATAAATCCGTTCAGCCATTCGAGCGTGAAAGAGTAACAAACATCCATACATCCATACTTACAAACTTTCGCATTTATAATATTAATAGGATGTACCGATTTTGATATGGTTTCTTTTGTATGAAAGCTGAAATAAGGTTTGTCGGAATTCAATAAGAATTTTTATATTGTAGGATTATTTGAAAATGGATGCGATAAAATCGAAGCCACTTTGTTAGTATAAATAAAATTGTTCTCCCATTTTTTAAATGACGCTTTTCTGGTTTAGTAGATAGTTTAGTAGATAGTTTAGTAGTTTAAACTTATCACTGTGAACTGTTGATAAAAAGTGTGTCACTAGTGTAAACTAGTTTATAGTTTACGATACATTAAATTTTATTATATTTATTTTTAACAAATTTCGTTATTCCTTTAAATTATAACATACCTATACTCGTATATAGTTAAATAAATTTGTTTCAAAATTTAAACATTTGTTGTAGAGTATGTTTATATAATTTTTGTTGTTACAAAATTGTTTAATTTTGTAACAACAAATTTCGTTCATTATCAAGTATATTCACCCTCATATCCCCGT
>NJDC01002973.1:106550-117443 GCA_002245475.1 Calephelis virginiensis | reverse complement strand
CACAATCTATCTGTCTTCCAAATTTCAGACAAATCCGTTCAGCCATTCGAGCGTAAAAGAGTAACAAACATCCATACATCCATACTTACAAACTTTTGCATTTATAATATTAATAGGATAGGATAGGATTATTAATCAAAGAAATAGTTATAAATTTTAAAATGCATTCGGGAAATTATTGTAACAAAAGTTCAATTTTTATGTAGCTACGAGTATTTGTTCTGACGCAATTAAGCAAACAAGTTTAGTTTTCACAATCTAAACTGAAAACGAATACTTTACTAAACCCATAACATAAAAAAACGAAAGTTAACTGTGCAAATGAAGTCGGTTAATATAAATTTATTCTTAAACCATTATTTTTAAATTTATTATTCCGTTACTAAAAAAACATTTTTATTTTTCCAGTTTTTAACGGAAATATACTGGTTTGAGAATATTGTAAGTTCATTTAAAATACCGGGGTCGAGTTTCTTGACTACCTAATCTATACTTCATAATAATATAGTAGATCTGTCTTTGTTTTTATACTATTAAAAAACGGAAATTATAAATAAGAATATCGCTGTCACTTCAAGAGTATTTTTTATGTTGGCCCTGCCAAAAATAAGTTTAAGAATGTAACATACATTAATGTTACTCTTCATTTAAACGACAAGCACTGTAATAATAAATTTGTAAAATTCAATCATTCTGAAAATAATGCTAATAAAATTAATCTTATACATACATAGTACTTACTTATTTAAAACTAATCTTATACATACAATTCCCGTGTCACAATGTTAGTTACCGTACTCTACCGAAACGGCTTGACCGATTGTCATGAAATTTTGTGATCTTATTGAGTAGGTCTGAAAATCGGCTAACATCTATTTTTATAACCCTACGTGATGAGGGTGAATCACAGCAACAAAAATAACAAAACAACGTCTGTCGGGTCAGTTAGTAACGTGTATAAAATTTGAACTCTTATTATTCACTTTAAATTAAGGACATTTTCTACGGAAATATTTTTTTATTTAAACCATAATTAGATAAGAAAGGGTTACTCAAACCTAGAAGAGTAGCAACGCATTTGTGAGACCTCTGGACTCGATAGTACTTGATTTCAATGGCTGATCACGGTTTAATATTTCCCATCTTGGGTCAAATATCGATTGTATAATCGACCGGACAAAATATATACAATATATATCAGTTGGAAGAGACCCACAGTATTTTACAAATAAACAATTTTTATTTTATGTGGGATCACGCTGTGTCGTCCTTGCTATGACATTTTGACTAATTTTTTTCTGACATTTAATGCAAAATTTTACCAATAAATTTTTTTGGCCAAGTCACTATTTATGAAATAATCCGAATATATTGAATCTGAATATAAAATCTGTTGCTTGTTTTGTTAATTCGAGCATCTATCAAAGGATTAACTTTTTTACTTCTAAGCGATTCCAATGTATTCGCTCGTATTAAACTTAAAAACTCGTCTTAATAAAAAACAAAGTTAGAAGATAATAAGATTTCGAAGGTCACATTAGGAATGTCTACATCTATGATTGGCCATAAACTTAAAAACATAATTTAAAATGGATCAAGTTTTTCAATTATGATGGAGAGAAAATCGGGTCTTTTTTCATGACTCTTGAATTTCGTGTACAAATAGAGTAAAAATAGTCAGTTTTGGTGGCATTTTTTATAAATTAGTTTAGTCAAAGTTCACAAGTAAAGCATTCGTCAAGAAATTAGTGCATGTTGTGTATTATTTGTGCATGCTAGACACATGCGGACACGCATAACTACATCTACCAACCGCGAGGCTCGGGTTTGATTCCCGACAGGGCCAGACATTTGTGTGATGAACATTTAGATGTCTGCATTTCCTGATCTGGGTGTTGATTAAATTTATTCTGGTATCTATTTAAGTATTGCTATGTATTAGAATCGTTGACTAACACCCATAACACAAGCATATAATTTGCTTACTTTGGGGTTAGATTCAATTTGTGTGACTTCTCCAGGGACATATATTTATTTATTTATTTATTCTTAATGATTGTGACTTATAGCTAATTTTGGATTATTTATGTCAGGTTCTGCAAAATCGGCTAATAATTTAATACAAATTAACTAAATTAGACTAATGACTGACTGACCGTAAGCCCACGTTAAAATCTAAAAAACTTACAAAGTATTCTTATTTACAAATAGAGCTAGAAAAGAAAGACATTGCAAACAAGTCATTAGAAGCTATGACATAAAACTTCGATATATTTTAAAATCGGGTTTTAAAAAATTAGCATCTTCACGCTCGTATCCCTGAAGAGGTTGCCAGGGGCACAACCAAGGAACCCACTATTAACTGAAAACACTAAGTCCACAATGTGATATAGGTAAGTGGTAATCCTATAGCATACCAGACACTTGATGCAATTTACTTAGAAAACAAGCATCATAAAGTATCTTCACGCCCATATCCCCGAACAGGTAGGCAGAGGTACAACCAAGGCACCCACGACTAGCCGAAGATACTAAGTCCCACAATGTGATAGGTGGCAAGCCTATCGCTAACCGGGCACAATTCCAATCCCGACCAACATTTTTTTTTATTAGGAAATTGGAAAAATCCAATTTTCTTTTTATTGGCCGACCCGGGATTCGAACCCGGGACCTCATGCAGTCAAGTCCAACACCCGGACCGCTAGACAGAGGCGATTACAACTTGTTATATAGCCCTAATGATGCTTGTATAGCGAAACCGGTTGGCTAAAATCATAAAAATAAAAAATAATAAAATATATTGTGGAAAGTACAAGTGTTTTCTAAGTAAATTGCATCAAGAATGGAATTCCACCAAGCACCGACGATAAGAAGTATAGAATCTGCCAGACACGTATCCAATCCCGATCAACGTTGTTTTATTGGAAAATTGAAGTTACACGTTTTCTTAAAAAAATGTAGTAAAGACATAGAATTTACTCAAATTAAAGACTTTTTAAGAGATGTCAATTTTTAAACTTAAGTGCAAACGTTAGCAACTGTGGAATATGTGAAAAAATGTAAGCATAAAAAAGTTAAAAAAATTCCAACCATCAATATATTTTTACTTTATATTATATTTTTAATATTATCAGTTTAAATTTTTATTTTAGGTAGCAACTATTTAACATAAATGTGTTTAGGACGCGTAGATTAAGTAAAATTATGGCAAATATTTTTTCTATTACAAGGAATGAAATTTTGTATCCAAAAAATGTTTTCCAGAATATTGCAGCTATCAGTGCCTTAAAAAACTTGATAAGCCTTGGTTTATAGCAACATTTATTACGAAAATAATCTTTGAATAAGCAATTTACGATGTCGTTAACTCTTGTATACGGTTTTTACTAGGTATACTCCTACGATTAAAGAAAGCATCTTCACGCCCATATCCCCGAAGAGGTAGGCAGCGGCACAACCAGGGCACCCACGACTAGCCGAAGACACTAAGTCCCACAATGTGATAGGTGGCAAAGCCTATCGCCAACCGGGCACATTTCCAATCCCGACCAACATTTTTTTAAATTAGAAAATTGGAAAAATCTAATTTTCTTTTTATTGGTCGACCCGGGATTCGAACCCGGGACCTCATGCAGTCAAGTCCAACACCCGGACCACTAGACCAAAGAGGCGATTACGATTCCTACGATTTCCTACGATTATATTAATAAAAATACGATAATTTGATTATCTCAGCCAAAATAGCGTATCATTACGTATTAAATGTTAAAGTCTATAATTAGAGGCTATTCTGAATAGTAAGATAATCAGATCTGAGGAGAAAAACTCACTACCACTGTTACAAAAAATAAATACAGTGTTAATTTCATAACGTGTTTACGAATCGACGTTTAAAATGCAAATAACATATTCTTTTCTGTTGTTTTTTTATGACAAATAAGTAACAGGCTAAAACTATGTAGCTAGTTTCCTAATCTATAATCTGAAGTCTGAACGCATATTTTTTATTATTTTGTAATTTTATACAAAATAATAATTAATTCAAAATATGTAAGGTGTGCGTTATTTACTAAATTTGTTATTAGTGCGCATATCTTATGCATTATTGTTTTTTTGCTTTATTTCTTTATAATTTTAAAAACATTCTTAAAATTTTAAACTTAAATCGTCGCGAATTAATAACATTTTTAATTATTTATACGAGATACTCACGATCTCTTTTACCACGCCGAAACTCTTTTACTAGGCCGAAATATCGACAAATAAAATAAAAAGAGATCGTGAGTATCCCGTATAAATAATTAAAAATGTTAAACATTCTTAAAATTTCTTATTCCGCGTATTTTTTTTTATATTACCCCTATTATTATATAAAAATATGAATAGGTCACACACAAAAACTGTTTCTGTTTAAACGTTCTTAATTTAAATATATTCGAATACACTTTCAAATGTTGATAGTCCGTCCCAGAGCATTCCACAACTTGCTCACCCACAGTGGACCGGTCTTTGAGCCTCACACGAAACTGTACTAACCTAACAACTTGTAAAGCTGGCTGCGTTGATCAAAATCAGAACTGGTCTGCGGCTATTTTATTTATCCGGTTTATAGACAGCGAGGTGCGGTCTCGTACGAAACTCTACTAACCTAACAAGTTGTGTAGCTTGTTATTTTGTTTCAAACCGGAACTGGTCTGAGGCTATTTCGTATACCCGGCTTATAGGAGGCGAGGTGCGGTCTCAAGGTGAATCGTCCGGTCAACATACTCAATTCGATTGAAAGCCTAGACCAAACATTAGCGCGTGTTCAAAATATATAAACCAAATCAATTCTGCTTTGATTATCTCAGATTTAGATAAGATTTTTTTAATTTACAAATTTAGCTCTTTTTAATCATGATGTGTAGCTAGAGTCAAAAGTCTATGCACAGTTTATTTTCAAAATAAGAATTACATGTATATGAGAAACAAATGCTTGTATGATGTGATATAATATTAGTTGCACTTACTTATAAACAGGGAAAAATATTAAAAATATTCTCAAGAAAGAAAACACATTACATCTACGATAGTTTTATAATCAGCCACGGCAATCTTATAATGTGTGAACTTTTGAAACATGTATTATTACACTAACAAAAACATCGACAAATAAAAAGAAATTAACTTTATGTTTGTGTGTTTATATCCCAAAAAAATGTCTTACAGAAAATGCCTCCAACTTTTCTCTTTTCAATGGCAAAAGACAACGAACAAATAACCAGCTCTACTAAGAAAATATATGTTAATTTCTGCCTTTGACTTTGAACAAGCAAGTTTTAATAAAGACACTTATACTCAAAACTACAATAAATTATTAAAAGTTAAGTAAAGGAATTCTTAAACAAAATGTACCTTTAATAGGTTATTGGTTTTTCAAGTCTTCTTCATTATCTTTGTTAAATCATCGGTATTTAATGAATTATTAATTTATGACACAGTAAAGTTGAAAGTTTATTAATTCAAATATTTTTACGTATTAATATTGGTGACCAATTACGAAAGCTTATGATTTTCTTACATACATGCATACATAACTTCAAGTCCCTTACGGGCGAAGCAGAGAGTATCAAGTGCTAGACCTCACGATCCTGACAAACCTGTCTGGATTTCTTCACATTCATTACCCTTTTCATACAAACACGTCGGTTTCGAAGATGCTTGACACCACCCTCGTATAATATCCGAGTGATCTGATTTCGCAATGTATATCTGCTTTGTCAATCTTTCATCTGTCATTCTTTCCACATGATCGAAACAGCGTAGCATGCCCTTTCGCATTTTAACACCAACTTTTTTTTCAATACCTCTCTTTCTTGGATCTCACTGTTACGAATGCGGTCAGCGAGCGTTATACCACAGATTTTTCGTAGCGCTCTCATTTCTCTGGCTTCCATACAGTAACGTTGGGATAAGCACAGAATTATGTAAAGCGAGTCTAGCTTTTTGACTCAAAACCTCGCTTTGAAATAGCTTACCCGACGCTCCATTCACACTATTACCAGCACTCACTCTCCTCTCTACATCCGCGGTGTACCTTCCATCCCTGCTAAACACACATCCAAGATATACAATTTCACTCACTTTCTAATTATGATTTTTTTGGTTAGACTTAATTTGTGTAATTTGTCCAGAGATATTCCATCTATTTGTTTCAACGAATTTTTTTTAAATATTTTATTGTATCAATTACAATACAAATACAATAATTTAAAATATTTTACTGTATCAGATGAGAAACAAGACGAATTTCTAAATGATACATGTCAGCTAAAGTTTCTAAAGTTAGTGAAGGTAGGTTAATCTAGCACTACCCACCAAAATTAAAATACGGCAATGGCGAAGACTTACTTTTTTGCTACAGAACAATGTAAGGTATTATACTGAACGAGTTGTCTCAAAGTTCTAGCGTTTGGATTATAATATTTCAAATTACAACCTGTCCTTATGATTGTCTTCCGCTGAGCTCTATCGACTCTACTAAAATACTAATAAGTAACCCGCGTTAGATATTCCTATTGTACATACCATCAACCTATTAATTGTAACTATTGTATAAAAATGACTAAAGCAAAGTCATATATGTACACGTATTCCAAAAGTACTGGGATTCTTTTTTTGGATTTTCGTGTGACATCGATATCGTTGGTGATAAATGGTCCTGATTTGTACGTAAAAAACTCTGACATTGACACACATGACAAAAAGTGAATTTAAGCATTATTATTTAAGGAAATTTGTGTGTGAGTGTGTGTGTGTGTGTGTATGTAGTAATTAAAGATGTCAGTATATTAACATATGAATGTGAAGACTCCATTGCCCGTTAGTAGTAGTTAAGTACCTAGTCTAGGTTTTTAGATTTTTCGACTAATGTAGTTAATCATGAGGGGTTGATAGAATATTGTCCGTATATTATACTCTGCACGGTATTGTTATATTTAGTGTTGGATGGTCGCCGACATAATTGCACTAAAACTACACTAGTGACATCTATGATATCTATAAGCGATGTTTGCCAGCAGAACTACCCTCTTGTTCAATAATTTATACCAAAGAAGCAGTTTCAATCCTTGGGTACAAATAATAAGAGACCTAAACTAAGTTTGCTAAGTATATGATATACCAATTTCAATTAGCAAGTTTGATTTGTTATATGTACGCGCACTTGGTATACGTTTGGTATACGTGCTTGGTATACGTTTTTCGCATTTTTTTAATTAGTGAAAGACGGGGGGTGTAAGTCTTCCTTGAGGTATTTTTTTTAATTCTCTTAAAAAAATGGAAGCTTGCATTTGATTTGAACATTATTTCTTTGCGAAATATAGGTATATGTCAAAATTATTATTACGTTTGAGCACTCGAGCATTTTCCACAATGTATTGTGCAAATATTTTATTAAGATATAGATCATTAGATGTATTATATATTAAATTTATTTATATTAATAGTCGCCTTTGTGGTCTAGCGGTCCGGGTGTTGGACTTGACTGCATGAGGTCCTGGGTTAGAATCCCGGGTCGGCCAACATAAAGAAAATTGGATATTTCCAATTTTCGAGTTAAAAAAAATGTTGGTCGGGATTGGAAATGTGCCCGGTTGGCGATAGGCTTGTCACCTATCACATTGTGGGACTTAGTGTCTTCGGCTAGTCGTGGGTGCCTTGGTTGTACCTCTGCCTACCTCTTCGGGGATATGGGCGTGAAGATACTTACTTACTTACTTATATTAATACTCAAATAAAGTACGTTAATTTTAGTAGTTAAACTAATTTTAACATGAGATGAAATAGGTATAATCCTAAACAATACAAACTTCTTACCACAGTTTCCAACTCTGGCTTAGAAGATTAGTAATAAAATCCTATGCTACCCTATGCTACATGCAACTGTATGTTATAGTTCCGACGGGTCGACTACGCGAATTCATAATGTTAACTCCACACGTGCGTATTGTGAATGTCATACAAACTGGTTATCTATTAATCCATTATGCTAATATTCTGGTTCCCCGTTGCTACCTACAAACACAGTTCTAAAATATAATGGGCATGATATTTGTTCGATATTTCATTATTATAGTCCTCGACTTTGAAAATAGGCTATCTATTTTCCTATAAGCATCAACCGTTGTCTACAGACGCTGCTTTATTTCCGTATTTTATCACAGACAGGATCTTACGCCACGATTGTAAGAAATTAGTATACAGATACATACAGACTGGCAACGCACGATTACAATCTTTGTCGTCATTAGACATATTCTATATCTTAACATCAGGAAATCCGGTCGCGTTTACATCATTCGTTGTCGTAAAATACACAGGCCATAAATAAATAATGTTCAGTTCATTTCATTTCAAAAATCTGTACTAATATTATTAAGAGAAAAGACTTGATAGTATGTCGGTATTAAAAGGGCTCCGAAACTACTGGACTGATTTTTTATACTGTTACATTACCCCTGATAAATAAACGCTACATTAATTTGTAGAAAAAAAAAAAGTATCTTCACGCCCATATCCCCGAAGAGGTAGGCAGAGGTACAATAAAGGCACCCACGACTAGCTGAAGACACTAAGTCCCACAATGTGATAGGTGGCAAGCCTATCGCCAACCGGGCACTTTTCCAATCCCGACCAACATTTTTTATTAGGAAATTGGAAAAATCCAATTTTCTTTTTGTTGGCCGACCCGGGATTCGAACCCGGGACCTCATGCAGTCTAGTCCAACAACCGAACCGCTAGACCACAGAGGCGATAAAGTAGAAATAAATCTTAAATAATTTTAAATAATCCTTAATATAATGTAGCTGAGAACCATCATGATCACGTCAGCTTTCAAAAAATCTGCATCGAAATACGTCCATCCGTTCAAAAGTTATGATGCCATAAGCATACTCACATACAGACAAAGCAAACTCATAATACCCCTAGTTTTCCGTCAGGGTTAAAAACAAATGTCCACCCGTGCGAAGCCGGGGCGAAACTCTAGTAATATATTAGTGATTAGTTAATTCCTATTAGGCTGAAGTAGCTGTTAGTTTAAATCTAACCCTTATATGTCAATGGAGCAATTTTAATAGGGACAGGGCGTTGACCGGACCAAAAAATAAACTGTTAGAACCTGATACGTATCCTCGCCATTTTGTTTGGGGTGTGCTCAACCTTTTTATCTTTTGTTAATGTCCTTTTATAGTGGGTTTTTGCTGATTTAAATTTTAACACTCGTGTTGAATTCTGTTAACACTTTTTTTGGGTCTGATTTGTGGGTTATTAATAATTGGCTATCATTAGGGTTGTCAACTTTTTTCCGAGACGTATAATTCTAATTTTTTTTATGATAAAGGAAGGCAAACAAGCAGGCGAGATTTCTGATGGTAAGAAATTCAACACGAGACACTAAATATGGAACCTAGTGATGCGTTGCCAACCTAAGGCCGAGATGTTAGACCTCGACCAAAAGTAAGTTTACCGGCTATCTTACCTTCGTACCAGAGCGGCAGGAATCGGTAAGGCGTTGGTACCAATCCGGGCGAGTCGCTGCGAAACTCTAACACATAGTAGGATGTCACGGTGTTAGTGACGGTAAGCCTATGCTCGCCTTTGACGAGCTGCCTTGCAGGAAGGCAGATGGTCTATTCTGCAATGGAGCCCGGACCAACACGGGCAACACTTTGACATCGGCAACGCATCGTTTTTATCTTTTGTACCTTTTGTTTTTTGTATTTATAATGCGATATTAATTACAATTGGATATACCCTTCTATTTGTCTGTTTTCCCGTAATGCAAAAATATCTATTACTAGCTGTTTCGTTGCGGCTTCATCCGCGTTTTCACAGGAACCCGTTGTGCTATCGGGATTAAAAGTAGTCTATATGTCAATCCAGGTCACAATCTATCTGTGTTCCAAATTTAAGACATCCGTTTAGACATTCGAGCATGAAAAAGTAACAAACATACACACATATTTACAAACTTTCGCATTTATAATATTAGTAGTATGTTTTTAAGACATCTTTGAACCTTATAAGTTTTCGAACAAAATAGTAGAATCGTAATAAGCATATAAATATACCTAGTACTTATTTGGCAAAATTTCATGCTACTTTTTAAACCAGCCAACCTGGAGAACTTCGTAAAATTTTACATTGATAGCTACTAACAGTCTGTATAAGAAAAAATATAATATTGATTTTCCTACATTACCTGTAATTTTCCCAGTTTTTATCTTCATACAGTCCTTCTAACGGTATCTAATACAACAAAAAAGGAGTAGTAGAATATTGGTCTATCCTTTCCCGCGTGAAACGATGACCAAAGGCAATAAGGATTCATTTTTATATAATATGTGGATTTAAAAACAAAAATGTGACAAACCCTTACATGTGAATAACAATATATACATGGTAGAATAACACTTTTTTGTAGATTTAGTAGAGAGGTCAAATAGACCTGAGAGGAAAAAATACGTTCCTAACAAAGACACATAAAATATTAAAAGTAGTGGCAAAGCAGATAATCTTAAACTTCTTGTGTACTTATTATTATTGCGTTGCTTTAAACCGGAACACTGTAATGGCGGCTGTAATCTTAATAATCCAAAACACTATTGAGTCATAAGGACGGTGTTCCAATAACCAACGCTCTTCTTTAAAGAGTAGGTAAGTAAACCATCCAACAAGAGTACTGGTGGTAGAGTGATGCTGCTACTCGTCCGGGTAGGGATTAACCACCTTTTTTAACGAATGGAAATCCTCATGAATACCTCCCGCTTTCGGGGGAAGTGGCGGGTTATGCCAGATTCCTACCGGCTACAACCACTCGGTGACCATCCTCTGTGCGTATCGGGTGACTG
>NJDC01002973.1:89648-106428 GCA_002245475.1 Calephelis virginiensis | reverse complement strand
CCAGCCCCCCCTTTAGTTCTTGCCGTAATAATGACACTGTCGTTTTCCGGTCCGGATGGCCTTTAGAATTGTACAATAATTGAAACCTCAGCCACTGGACAGCGATGCATCACATCTTATTTCATATTTATTTGCAAATCCTCTTATCTGTCGCAATCATCCGGTGCAGCGACATCTATGGTGTCTATAGGGCACGGTTAAGTCTTACCATCAATAAAGTCGTGTGCTTCTTCGCTATCTTATAACTTAAAAGAAATATCTTCACTACTTTATCTCCATAAAGATACGTTACACCAGTAATCGAACCTGTGACCTTATGTAACCACATGAGATCTTCACTTGAAGCTTCCTGCAAGGAGAATATATTTATTTCAGATAGATCATACAAAGTTTTTTTTATGATATTGGTAGGCAATCAGACGGATTTCCTGAAGGTAAGAAATACGCCGCCTAGAGAGACCGAAGGTGGAAATGGTGCGTTGCTAACCTGAGGCCGGAATGTTAGGCCTCGAGCAAAAGTAAGTTTACCGGTTACTTTAGCCTCCTAGCCGAAACACGTCAACGGCGAGCACTGACATTATAGCTGCATGAATAGGTAAGGCAATGGCACCAATCCAGACGAATCGCTGCGAAACTCTACCACCTAGTAGGATATCACGGTGCAAAGGCAGATGGTCTATTCTGCTAAGGAGCCGGGCCAACACGGGGAACACTTTTTTGTGACACTTCTCATCCATGAGGTCCATAAGACCACAAAGGAGACACAGTGACGAATCAAAACAATCTAATTATGAAATGTCCATGCCACCAAGACAAAGTAAACATTGTTGCAAATTGTCGAAAACCACACAACCACTACAACGTCACATGTGATTTTCCCCCAACTAAATTATCTTTATTATCACTGTCATTGAACTTGACTTTGCATACACGAGTTTGCTCAGGTATAGATATTAACGTTTCTTAGCTCGTCATTACTAATATATAAAGCTGACAACAAACTATTTGTTGTTTGAACAAACTTATTTTTAAAATTAAAAGGTCTAATGTAATTTTAGCGTCATATTGCAAAAAATCGTCTACAATTATAACGTTGTACGCGAAATAAGGTTTATTTTTTGGAAAAATGGCTAATGATTCCGAGATAAGTCATTTAAAAAAAATGTATTTTCACGCCCATATCCCCGTAGATGTAGGCAGAGGCACAACCAAGGCACCCACGACTAGCCGAAGACACTAAGTCCCACAATGTGATAGGTGGCAAACCTATGTCCAGGTGGCTAACCTGGTCAACGTTGTTTTTATACCTGATTACGAGACGTAAATGAAGGTAATGTGTTTATATAAAATGGAAGACTCATTTTTTGTTGCCTAATTCGGGGATCGAACCCGCGATCTTATTAAATCACATCCATTACCGGCCGAAAGACCACAGAAGCGATCATCTTAAAAAAAATGCAATGTATAAGTTAGAAGGTTTTAAACCAATTTTTTACTATTACTTGTCTATTTTAGTTTAATGTTTGGTGTATGTGCCTGTTTCTGTACTTTCTCCTATTGGAATTTATCCGATTGGAATACATTATAAAGGTTTTTTTTATTTTTATAAATGGAAACATACTAGAAATAAGATTACTTTCATATCGCCGTTGGTCATTAAAGATATTAATGGTGAGTTTTCACTCTGAGAATCTTAAGTATAATATTTGAATTTGTCACAGTTCTAGAGCATGTTAAATTAACCTAACCACTAAACTCAGCAGAAAAGCTCCAACCTGGGCAATTTGCAAGTACAACTAAAAATAAAATTATTACACATATATTCATTGTTTTTATTATAAAATAGAAACAATTCCGTATAAATTAAAACCAGTGTATAAAATAAAACATATTTTATCTATAACATATTTTTGACGAAGTACATAATATTATGTGTATATGTCAAATGCATAGTGAAATCCTATTAAGCGTCGATTAAATAGCTAGATTTCAGAATATATATCACAAGTTTTATACCAGCACACTGGAATAGAGTAACTGATGGACAGAAATACTCAAAGTAGTATTACTATTATTATTACTTAAGTTATTTATTTCAAGCTTCGAGTTAATATTAAGCACTTGTACTGAGTATTAACACACATTTATTTCTAAATTCCTCCTCCTTCCTCGTATAATTCCCCTTAAATTGCTGCCAACATACGCATACCAAGAACTGGATTATTGTGGAGATAGTTCAGCATCACGATTCTCAAGTATCAGGTGTTAAGAGCATATAATGTTATCGCCCACGATCTCGCCGTTTCCGGACGTTACAAATATTTTTATTTAAAATACTGGGTACACACTGAAATGAATAAATATATTTAGTGCATTTCTAGCACTGGCTGAAAATAAAATCACCGTTTGTGTTTCCCTAATTATGATTTCCAATTTACCAAACGTATTTGTAAATTATTGTTTTGCAAAAATAAATTTACTGAAACATTCAGGTGTTTATTTCGTCATTTTTTCTACTGACTGTCTAAGACTAAAAAAAAACTAAGTACCTATTTTAAGAAGTTTATGAAATACATTAACGAAATTTTAAATATTAAATAAATAATGCAAACCACAATATGTAACGCGTAAATTATCTGAAAACCAAAATTTCTTTTCTTAATTTGTCGGAGTAGAGAAATAGCAACCTTGAAATTCGGTTTCACCTTTTCAAGACTTCACCACCGATAACTGTCATATTCAAAAGGCTAATTGGTGGTGATAGTCAAAATATATCTGCAGTAATTTGTCCAGATGGAGCCTTTTATTACTTGCCATTATCGTGTTACCATTTGGAGAGTGGGGTCGTCGTTAAAGGCCTTAATTTTTTTAATGTTTTGTTGTTTTTAAACATAAGTTTCTAATAAAACCAACTTCTTTTGCGATGTATTTAGTTAGTCAACAAACTGCGTTAAAAGCAAAGCTACACTATCAAAGGTATTTGGGTATAAGCGTGTGCGTGATTTTATACATTGGAACGTCGATGTCCATTAATTGATACCTGAACAAGATATCGTTTAGGGCATTACACCCAACTGGCCCATATTTTTTATAAAATCCTGTTCCAATATAGTAAGAACCCTTATTAAGATTCAGTTTATCGAGAATTGCAAACGATTTATACGTATTACTCATTTTTTCCTTTATATTTTTACATCCAATACAAAGTTTTAAATAAAATAGTTTTTGTTTCGGAAGCGTCCCGCTAAACTATCCTAGGAATTTTTGGGACATCTTAAATGTAGATTTACTTTCGTAGAATATAGGAAGACAAATCATTCTATAATGCTATTTTTTTTTTGAGTAACTAATGGTTTTTACAACTTCTCCGGGCTTGTAAGATGCTTAAAAATATACGTATTCTACAGAATTTAAATGTTAGGGGACGTGCCAAGCTAGTGCTAGAACATTAAAACGTTTTAGGTTTGGTTTGCCAGCTATCTTATTTTTTATAACTGTATGTCGAAAATAGAGAAAACTGACGTTTTTCCGAAAAGAAATGGTAAAGCTAGGGTACCAATCCAGGCGAATTTCCTTATAAGGCTCTACCAGCTATTCTGGTTAGCAGAATAAGTCAGTTACCTACATAATCCAATAACTTTGGTTGTGCCTCTGCCTACCTTTTCAGGGATATGAGCGTGAAGATACTTATTTGAAGATACCCAATAATTTTACTAAATGATGGTAAGATCGTCACATCCCTATACCAAAAGAAACGTTGGTACAATCTCGTTGCTTTTACTATTATAATATGTAGAAATGATAGTAAATATATTACGCAGTTAGAATAGGTTATATTTACGCTACGAATCATAGACAACAAAAAATATACGTTTGGACTAAACGAAAAAACTTTAATTGCTTTTTATGTGGCAATAAATCTTTTTTAACACAAATTAATTTGTAAAAATTTAAATAAAATCACCATCCGTCATTCATTTATTAGTTTCCTAAAACAAAAACTGAGCAGAATATTTTTAAACATTATTTGTATACTTCGACTAAGTAAAATAGATGTTACGACGGAGCTTCTAATTTCCGCGAAAACAGTTCTTTTAGATTTTCTTCAAGAATCCGCAACGCGTGTAAGGGCGAGTAAAAAAGACAAAATATTCTGCTGTTTGAGCACTATAATGACATGATATGAGTGGCATGACACAAGGAAAAATTGTACTGTGTGAGTAAAATGTAGACGATACAAGCGTTAAAGAAACACGAAATAGCGATAGAAAATGATTTTTTTTAAATAAAACTTAATAGTTTCGTTATGTCTACAATGTCGTTACTTATCCACCGCAAAAACATTTTTTAAGTTAGGTACTCATAAAATTACAAAATAAATTTGCAACAGCTCCTCATAAACTATGATATAATTTGATTCTGCATTTTAATTTAAAAGACTAATAACTTAAATTACTATAATTAACTAATTAACAAATGTGTACTTTCGAACGCACAGTAAAGACAAGTGCAAGTCCTGCTATTATTACATTTTAGTAAATTTATTGTGTCTGAATGTTTGGGTCTGGTTTTTTTATTAAATATATTCTAGAATCTATTCAAGAATTTCTACGTACCTACGCTCTTTAGGGGAGGCCTATGTCCAGCAGTGGACTCCTCCGGCTGATGATGATGATCCTACTAGTATCGTTGACTAACATAATAACAAGCATATAATTTGCTATCTTTGGGATGGGATAAGTGCCCGGTTTGCGATAGACCTGCCTGCCGCCTATCACATTGTGGCACTTAGTGTCTTCGGCTAGTCGTGGGTGCCCTGGTTGTGCCTCACACATCATGTACATCTTATTTGTTCCTGTATCCATAACAACTCCGAATAGATCATTATTTATTTTGTCAAGAGTCTCCGAAACCAGCGTGGTTGTATGAAAAGGGTTATGAATGTGAAGGAAGCAAGACAGGTTTGTCAGGATCGTGAGGTCTGGCACTCGATACTCTCTGCCTACCCCGTAAGGGACTTGGCGTGAAGATATGTATGTATTTATTTTTGTAAAATTCAAGTTTTGTTTCTTCAAAATCGACCACGTAGTTTCGAGGTTAAATATTACAATTCATATTTAAAGAATAGCAATGTAATATCGAAACAAGCTGAGTTACACTTTGAGTTGCGCAAGCGCAGATTGACAATGGCTATGGAGCGCTGGCCCACTTGTCCAATGTACCGGTAAGCAGATGTGAAAAGCAGCCAAGGTGATTTCGGTTTTAACAAATACAAATTATTTGAATTTGGGGTCTTTTTTATATGGATGCAAAAGAGAAGACTGATTTTCTGGTCTGGTGGTGGTGTTATCGTCTATGAACACTATAGAAGTTTAATATCTTTTTTATAATACTTGTACTTTTCCAAAACTTTATGTGTAATTAAAAAAAATAGCTTTACAACGGAATTCCACCATGTGCTGACTATGAATAGTATAAACTTTAATAAGCTTACTGTCTCCCCTACCATTCATATCAGAACATGAAGAAAGTAACCATGTCATTGATGCAGTAAAAATTAGTGTGGTTTAAAAAAAAAGTAGAAAAAAAGCGCCAGTGCATTGTCCACCTGAGTGGCCTCCTACTGTTGGGATGATGTTCAGAGCTTTAAAAATCGAAGCTATAAAAAATATTTTAATAACACGCACCACTTTTAACTAAATACAGCTTTTCCTCTGTCTCTATGTTCTAGTCTTTTTAAATAGCTACAGTTTTAACTTCGACCGTTCGAGTTCCAGTTGTAAATAATTAAAACATAACCTTTTTGCATACCGAAATAGAATACAATTTCGTCCCCACTTCTATCAGAAAACTTTAACCAAAAAGAAGACAGTTTTAAAGAGTTTTGAAAATTATAATACAAATGTCTCACTAAATATTTCGAAACACGAAAATTGAAAAAATTCTATTTTTAAAAACAGAATACTGTTTTTTACCTGATTCAAAATTTTGAAATTAGAAATACTAATAGACGCTGTATGTCATCAATTTCCCATTTTACTTTTCTTAAATGGAATATGGTTAACCTCTTAATCCATTTTCTAATAAAAGAAACTGAAACAAAGAAACTGGATGAGAAAAAGTAGTACAAGTAAATATTGAATATTGTAAGTCTGCAGTCGGAAGCATTGTATACACGTGTAACGCTCATCTTAGCAACCAAATGGTTGAAGTAGACAGCAGACTATTGATCGAATGGCCGGCATACACTGCCTTCATTATCCAGCAAAAACGCTTGGTGTTTGGAACGATAGTCTTTTAATGCAATACTGGCTTTCTATGCCGCGAGCTTCAGGTGATTCATACAAAGCGTGGCATGGACTGGTTTATACTGCCATAGAGTTTTATCGACGAGTTACATAATCGGTCACTATTCTCTAGTCACAAACACATTGACATAACTAACACATGCAAAGTTGTTGTTCTAGAGCTAACACGAGCGCTGCTATTGGAACCGGATACTACATATTCTTAGTTAAAGTTATATTTTTCCTTAGCAAAAAGGCTCTTGACCAAATATCAACATTATCATTCATAAGTAGTAAGTATATTTTAATAAAATAGTGATATAACAAACTCAGATTTTAAGTTGAAACTCGATTAAAAGTTGTTCAATTTTCTCGCAATACAACAGATAAATTATTAAACACATATTAAAAAAGGAATATTCGGAAGCGTCCCTGTATCCTGAAACGAGGATCTTCAAAATAAATACAAATTTATCAATGTTCTTACATCGGCCGGCTTCTATGGCGTATTCCTTATCGAAGAGAAAATAATCGGTTAATCAAATAAATATATTTAACAAATAACATCCCAGAAAAAGGTTGGTAGCGCACCATAATTGTTTATGAGCGGTACGTATACCTACTTACAATTAGAAAAAGTTTTTACGTTTATCATCAACTATAAAAATAATGTTTATACACTTCTGACCCACGAATAGGAAGTGAGCTATTGATCAGCGGCCATGAGCGGGGGGGGCGGTTGCGGCAGAGGCGCGGTCGGTTTGGGCGGGCGGGCGGTGCGTGCGATCAGGGGTCAAGGCCGGGCCTGCGCCCATTCAGTACCGAACACGTGCCCAAAGTAAATATAGTACTACCGTTATGCCACCGTCGTAATACTCGAATCTCCCTTTACCGAAATCATCGTCCTATTGATGTCACGGTCGAATTTCAAAAGATTTTTTCCGGATCTTAGCACCGCCCTGGTTGTTTATAACTTTATTGGATTCAACTTAAGTTTTTGTAAGTTTTAAGTGTATGTATTGTTAGTATGGTGGTTTTATTTATAACAAGATGTTGCCCATGGCTACGTGTATTAACTCCACACATACAAATTAAACTATAATAACGCTCCGTTTGCAACGTTAAGGAACGACAAAATAAACAATCTAGGTAACACTTTTTAGCATTTATAATTATTACTATGTTTATAGATTTTATTATACACAAAACAGTCAAAATACCTATGAGTGAAAACATTAAATTATACATAAAAGCTAAAATGATCTCTACAAAAGATAAAAATAATAAATATCCCTGGACTAGTTACACAACTGAACCTAACCCCAAAGTAAGCAAATTATATGCCTGTGTTATGGGTGTTAGTCAACGATACTAATACATATAAATACTTAAATAGATACCATAATAAATTCAATAAATATCCGATGCAGACATCTAAATGTTCATAACACAAATGCCTACCCCCGTAGGGGATCGAACGCGAGTCTCGCGGTTGTCGGAGACAGGCGTGTGCGCTAGTTTCTTCACCAACGAGGCGTTCAGATGTCAGCAAACCTAAATATATAGAGTGAAAAAATGTAATGAATTAGAACTATACAATAAAGGCCCTACAATTCAACTACTTTTAAAAGATGGTTTTGACGTTGACAGCTAATTGCAAACAGTTTGTTTTGGCTGTTTATTCTATGCCTTACTAACTTTTGCTCGAAGCATAACATCCAGTCTTCAGGTTGGCAACGCACCATTACCACCTTTGGTGTCTTCAGGCGGCGTGAATTTTATACAATCAGGAAATCTGCTTTTTTTTATGCTGTTTGCCTTACAATATCACAAAAAATTCCTTTATAATTTTCCCCATTTTAACTTTATTATAACATTCTTTGGGCGTTTAACATTTTATTATATACAAATATAATCACGCTCGTAACCTTGACGCAGTAGACAGAGGATTTCTAAACCGATTTTTTTTATTTGATAGAGCGTACTTCCAAAGCGATCCCCATTATGTTCAAGTCATGATCTGATGCTGGAATCTCAGGGTAATCATGGAAAATTCTTTATTTTTGTGTACTCAGTAGACTTGCTTATGTAATCGAAGTCAGTTAAAAATTGAAAAATACGTTTCGAATTCCCCGACTCGACGACGAACCCAAGACCCCATTTAGTCAAGTTAAATGCAGTAGACCACATGGACGAATATTTAAGTTTCGTTCATACTTAACTTTAAATTCGACCATATTGTAAGTTTTATTAAATCTAACCTATTCAATAATATTTTAAATAAACCTTGGCTTTCTGCATTTTGTACTTTTATTATTATGCCAAATCTAACATACTTTCATAAGTTTCCGAAATAAGAGAATTTTTTAAAACTGTTTTAATAAGAATGTGAGTATTTAAACATTAAATACCGTAGCAACGTAATTAAATTATTTTATAAAGTATAAATGTAACTTAACAGTAATATTTGTACATTTCAAAGTTTTATTGCTCTGAAGATGTAATGAGAGAAACCGGTCGACCTAAAAATAATAAAAATACTGTAAAACTATGCAAGGGACTGACTAGTCATAATAATGAAATTTCACCAAGTTCCAACGATGAAAACTATATAACACATCTTATTGTTTTAGTATTTATTTATTGTATGAGATACTAGCGGTTCCGGCGAACTTTGTTACACTCTTTCAGTTTGAATGGGGAACATTAAAATGTTTTTCCCTAGATTTCTCGCCGTCGAAATTGATGAAAATAGCCTTACCTTTCTCCTGGTTCTAAGCTCTACACCAATTTTTAGCCTAATTGGTTCAGCCATTTCAGAGTGAATGGTGTAACTAACATAACTTTCTTCTATATATATAGATTACCTAGCTTGACATGGATATAATAGATTTTCATAATAACATTTTTTTTTAAAAGTAGCATGTGCCTCTATTTGGGATTTTCACTATAATTATACTAAATTTTATTAAAATTGGACCAGTGGTTTAACGGAGACAGACAGATGGATTTTCGCATTAAAAATAATGTAATTTTCGCATTTAAAATTTAAAATAATAATGTAATAGAAGTCATTAAACTTCATACAGCTGTATGACGTGAGAGAAGGTCAAACAAACAAACACGTATACAAATAATTAAATTAATTTTCATACTGTGTAAGTTTAAAATTATGTAGAAATATTCAATTGAGGCCCCACAGACATTTCGCGTGGTCATCATATCACGCCTGAACGGGTGACAAACTTTGCTAATTATTTTGGAAGTTATACTTCTATAGGAGAGTTATTAAAAAATGACCATAGTGAAATTTTCAACATCTGTCACACAAAAGTTACAGTATGAAGTTGCAGCGGCGAGCGAAATTTTAAGCGCGCATCTGTTATACAAAAGTAATATTATCATGAAGTTGCCTGCTTTAGAAACATGTTTCTACATTCACACACGTAATTTAGTTATATATATACAAGTGCGTTGTATGTAAGTGTTAATTGCCTCTGTGGTCTAGCGGTTCAGTTGTTGGACTTGACTGCATGAGGTCCGGGGTTCAAATCCCGGGTCGGGAGACAAAAATAAAATTGGGTTTTTCCAATTTTCTAATAAAAAAAATGTTGCTCGGGATTGGATATGTGCCCCGTTGGCAATAGGCTTGCCACCTATCTCATTGTGGGACTTAGTGTCTTTGGCTAGTCGTGGGTGCCCTGGTTGTGCCTCTGCCTACCTGTTTGGAGATATGGGCGTGAAGATACTGTACAAGTGCGATTTATATATTTCAATTAGTTTATTTTTATTTTTTCAAGTAGGTATAACTTCTCACCCGCTTACATAAGTACACGCACCCATTTTTTTTGTTGTGTTAGTAATAGTCTGGTGAAGGTTCTTATGAAAAGAAAAAACCGGCAAAAATGTACCTAAAATGGGAAAAACAATGCTTTGATTTAAACAAATTGCTAGTAGCTGTTAATATCAAGCGTTACGAAGTTCACCGGGTCGGCTAACAATATTAGTATGGACTTTAGCGATAACATACTCGTTTACAGTCCGAGGACTCGGAGTTTGTAATTAAATGGTAATTTACAATTCATTTAAAAGCCATATTAACTAATCTGTAACCGAAATTCATTAACCTACTTCATTCATTTAAAAAAAATAATAACTATGCATACATATTATATTAAAACTGTAGATCGCCTCTGTGGTCTAGTGTTTCGGGTGTTGGACTTGACTGCTTGAGGTCCCGGGTTCGAATCCCGAGTCGGGCAACAAAAAAAAATTTTGATTTTTCCAATTTTCTAATTAAAAAAAATCTTGCTCTGGATTGGAAATGTGCCCGGTTGGCGATAGGCTTGCCACCTATCACATTGTGGGACTTAGTGTCTTCGGCTAGTCGTGGGTGGTTGTGCCTCTCTTCTGTCTTTCTCTTCGGGGATATGGGCGTCAAAATACTTAGAAGAGTAGAATAGACCATCTACCTCCGTGTCAGTAAGCTCGTAAGGAGCAAGCATACGTTGTTAATCTTTCCCAACACTGCTGGTTGAGTGCTGTGCGAAATTTGACCGGGTAGGAATCCCCCACCTTACCTTTTCCTGCCGTCATATTGACTCTGTCATGTTCCAGTTTGGATGGTAGGGTAGCTGGTAGACTTGCACAATAGACCTAACATCCCGGCTATAGGACAGTGACGTGGTCAAAATATCAATGGTGTCTATAGGCCACGGCTATCTCACCCCACCATTAAAACTGTGCGCTTGTTCGCCGACCTTTCACATAAAAGTATTTATAAAAAGTTTAGGCTTGATTGGTTGAAAAAGAATGCAAAAAATAGGCTATGAAAGCGTCCAAACCTATCACATTTTATTGTTCAAACTCGCATTTACCTATAGCCGTAGGGGCAGCCGCAAGAATAGGCTTGTAAAATAAGTGTCAGACATCTGTCAGAATCTTCACTGCCATTGTAATTGGCTATTACTCTTAAAACCAAATCTGACGGCTTTTTTATTGACCTCGATATTGCTAAATTAGAAACTGATTGATTATTCTTCGATTTTCATCATGATTAGTTTTTTGTCCGACATTTCAATTACATTCAGAGTTCAATGCAAAATAATATAGTACCGGATTGTTTCTGTGAATAGCCGCGTACCAAAACCCCACCTCCTCCTGGTGGTAGTCCAATAACTTAAATTATTGAATTATTTCACAGGTAATGAAGTAACTAGATAAAGTGTACCAGATAGTAAAGCTTCGTTTCATTTATCACTAACATCGAAACTCTCTTTATATGGCATACATAGTCTAGAATTAATATTCCGGCCATAGAACATCCTGTTGTTGTTTGTTACTTCAGAAGATTTGTGTAATAGTTTGTCATCTTCTCACATAAAAAAAATATGTTGTTGCTTATCTATCATACAAAAAAGAATAGTCAAAATCGGACTCCTCTTAAAAAAATTTCAAGGTCTAACATAAGAAAATTTACAAATTGAAAATATTCTTCGATTCACTGAAAGGCTAACAAGCGGACGTTTTTTTAAAGGTAAAAAACTCTTTAAATGATATGTTTGTTTAGTATCTCATTTTAAGTGAAACTTTATGTTTTGTATGAGAAATAAATTTCTTTAAACCTAAAAAATACGCTTCTTTACAGCTGCACCAAATAATATTAAGGTTATAATTGCTCTGCTCTCTCTTACTTAAGAAATCCTCTTGCTTAACAAAATTAAGACAGGAAAATACCGTTTTATCAAACCGATACATTTACTACCTAATATAACATACCTATATCCAAACTGAAACATGTCCTTATGCATATTGTTTTCCGTTAAGGTCTACTAACTCTAATATACCAATGAGATAAAACCCACATTATATGTTCTTATCATAAAACGCCAAAAAACTATAAGACGTATCTAGATGTCTGAAGGAATATAATATGAAGTATAAATAAAAATAGAAAAAGTATAGATACAGATGTCTAATACATATAAATAAAGTCAAAAAGCAAGCAAAATTTGGTCTTTAAATGATCATAATTAAGTTTCAATGACTAAAATAATTAGAGAATCGAAAAGGAAAAAGAAATAGGAATAAAATGTAACAGACATGAATTTAATCCTAGTCAATGTAAAAATGTTACAGACATTAATGTAACCTTGACAAATTTAAAAATGTTACAGAATAGAATATAATCCTGGTAAAATCAAAAAAGTTACAGTTATTAATATAACCCTGGTAAATTTAAAAATGTTACATAAATGACTACAATACTGTTTGTTACTTTTGGCGCCATCGAGAGAAAAGATGGTCGAAGTTTTTTCATAATTATTGAATTTCGTGTTGATATTGAGTGAAATTAGGCTATTTTAGTGGCATATTTTGTTCAGTGAAAGTGCACAAATGAAATAATCATGAAGAAATTAGCGAGCTTAAGTTATGAGGCCATCGCTTTACCCAAGAGCCTGACATGATTTACTGACGACTTATGACTAATGACTAATTATAATTGATATAAAATTTGATGCAAATGTCTACTTGACTAATGGCAAAATACTAACGTATAGGCCAAAACTAAAGAAAGAAATAAAGAAGACTACAATACTGGTAAATTTGAAAATGTTACAGACATGAATTTAACTCTGGTAAAATTAAAAATGTTTCAACATGAATATTATCCTGGCAAAATTACAAATGCTACAGGCATTAATACAACCCTGCAAATTTAAAAATGTTGCAACATGAATATTAGCCTGGCAAAATTACAAATGCTATAGGCATTAATACAACCCTGCAAATTTAAAAATGTTGCAACATGAATATTATACTGGCAAAATTACAAATGCTACAGACATTAATACAACCCTGCAAATTTAAAAATGTTGCAACATGAATATAATCCTGGTAAATGTACCTAGTATGATTTAAAAACCAAAGCGACTCGTTCAATACCACCATAATCGTACTACTTGACGTCGTGTACTATGTTGCGCGACGTTCAATAAAAAGCTTTGAAACAAAAACAAAACCGTCGCAGAATTATGTAGCTGGCAAAGCTCAAAGGACCCCTTATACGTGTTCTCCTATAGTCATAAACATAGGAAACGCACAAAAGCCTCTTGGCGTCGCTGTCAGATAAAGTTGTTGCATTTCTTTTGCTAGACGTGCTAGAAGAGTGTATGTGTGAGCGAGACGGCACCACAAGCCGATCGTTAGCCCTGATCTTCATCGCGCCACAAACATACAGCCCGACCGAGAGCGAAATTGCAGCGAAAATGCACCTAGTGAATCTTTTGAAAACGACCTATATTCTACACATTGTTATTGAAAAAGAAACCTAATGACGTGCCTACTGAGTGGTATATCGGTCGTCTGGTAGTTGGAACCAGTTATTTTATAGTTGCAAGCGATTATAGGTGCTATTACAGGGGAATAAGCTTCTGTAAGTATAGAAGCGCTGTAGACGGTGATTGTTGTATATTTAGCCCGCATTGCGAGTCATAGTGGGTGTATTAGGTCGGTCGCACGCACTGGTGAACTAGTCGGAGGGCTTCCTATTATCGATTTATGTTGCTGCAGGACGGCGGATGGACATGCCACGCGTTGATGGACTTTTTCTAGAAGTTTTCTGTTATCTATGTCGTTTTCTCTTTCGTTTCTACGTGCTACTTTTGCTTGATTATGTTTCTACTTTACTCATTTCTCAATTGACTTTTCTGAAATAGTTTGTATTAGTTAACGATTCAATTGCATTGGGGTATTAGGCCACAAAATGCAGAAAAGATTGTAGCAATTAGCATTATATAAACAGTATAATAGACAATAATTTTAAGACTGCATTGCCTGAATGAATTGCTATACCTACTTACTTTAATAATGTAAAGTACTATACATACATATATATATATACTTACCTACATATATACCTACTCGTAAACCTTTAAAGTTTAAAAAAGCGACAGAGTTTACCTCGCACAACACCTTTGTGGAATCAGTTATCGAGGGCGGTATTTCCAAACAGTTATGACTTAGGGACCTTCAAGAAAAGAGTGCACTCATTTCTTAAAGGTCGGCAACGCATCTTTGATATTCCTGGTGTTCCGGATGTTCGTGGGCGGCGGTGATCACTTTCCATCAGGTGAAAAAAAACCAGCCTTAAACACTTATCACACATACCTACCTATCTGTTTTTACTTCTCTACATAGTCTATAGACAAATCATAAACATAATGTCCAGATTATACTTGTATACTGTTTAAACCAAGTTCAGAGTTATTTACTAACTACTAAGTTCCAAAATTAAGAAGTCGAAGTAATTTTCAAAAAAAAATACAATAAATATAAAAGAAATCAATATGAACTTTAAATTTAAATAAATATGTTTCTTCATATATATATATTGAGAACACCGATAGTAGAGATTCATGGACAATCTCTGTAATTATATGAGGCAATGCTTGGTTATGATAAGAGGTGGTGTTAAGAGTTTCCAAAACCAAGTATGAAGAGTAATGAATGTGAAGGAAGCTAGGTAAGTCTGTAGAAATTGTGGTATTTGGCACTCAATACGCTCTGCCTCCTAATCGCATGCACTTGCCTGAAGATATGTTTGTATGTCTAATAACCTGTGCCTGTTACTCTTTTGCATATAGTTTTACACATGCTGAAGTACTTCGAACCTGAAGTTTATACTGTGATATAACTTCCAAAGCCTTAGCTGTATAGAGACGACAACCCGTCAAGTAAAACTAATAAAGATTGCTGAATTAACCCACTTGTACATTTAAATTAGGCGGTAGAGACAGACATAGAGAGAGAGAGAGAGTAGAGAGAGCAAGTATCTGCTATTGTCCCATTCTGCTTTTGAGATCAACAGGCAGTAGCAGACAGGTTATCATTCGTCTTCGGCTAGTCGTGGGTGTCCTGATTCTGCCTTCACCTACCACTTTGGGGATATGGGCGTGAAGATACTTACTTACTTATAGGACGTGTATATTTTAGAATGAAAAAATTCGTATCATACAAAATTATTTTAGATAATCAAAAACTCTTCCTTTTTATATTAGATGTTAATAAATCTTGAAAAATCTTTTAAGACCGTTAACACTATACTGGTTTTATTTATATAATGAAACAGGACGTTCTCAATTTTAATAATTATTTACACGTATTTTATAAGTGTAACAAATTATATTCGCACAAAGACGACCATAAAACCATTTCCGAGGATATGCCTATTAGCAAAATTAATTTCAAGTATAACAAATTTTCGAGACCCATTTATGAAAATTTAAAACATGTCTAGACAATTAAGATGGTACATAAAACTCTCATTTTCAAAGTATTAATTATAAGAATTGGACTGTTTCCAGTTCAGTAATTTAGTAGAACACGCAGGGTTACCAAATTTTAAGATTTTCCTTAAGGTTCGGGAAGTTAAGTAGGCTTAAATAAAAAAAAAACAGTTTAAGTACGAATGATGTAAACTGAGAATTAAGAGTTGATATTCAGTGGGTCCGTTACAGAGCGACCTTACCCTTAGAATCTAACCCCGAAGTAAGCAAATTAATAGCCCCAGGACAAGTCACACAAATTTAATCTAACTCCAAAGTAATCAAATTATATGCTTGTGTTATGGGTGCTAATAAGTAGTATCGATACTAATACATAGAAATACTTAAATAGATACCAGAATAAATTTAATAAACACCCAGACCCGGAAATGTAGACATCTAAACGCTTATCACACAAATGCCTTCCCCCGTCAGGAATAGAACCCGAGCCTCGTGGTTGGTCGATGTAGCTAGGCGTGTACGCTAGCCACTTGACCAACGAGGCGGTGAACTGAAAACTGAAAAAAAGTCTGAAATTCCAAAGAAAATATTAGAAAAATAAAAAATTGGATTCAGTAGGCTAAGATCTGGTAACTACAAAATTGTGATAATAGCGAACACTATCATCGTCATAAGGATTTTAAACAGGTGTATTTTTTCTTGGCAGTGCATTTATTGACTAATATGTATTTCTTACCATCAGATTCATTTGCAATTTTGCTTCTTTATTATAAATTTATATATTTATTCAGGTTTGCAACGCACCATACCACCATTTTCAATACGTCTGCTTGTTTGCCTTCCAATATCATAAAAAAGTCTGTTAGGCAACCCTAAGCCCTAGATACACGGTGTAATGGAGGCAACTTTTAAAGGCCTTGCAAAGGGTAACGGGCGAAAGGGTTTGCGGTAACGCCTACACACGCAAACAGACCGCAAACCACACTTTGTCCAAACAATATTAGTATCATACATAGTATGATGAACATTCGAACACCCAGGGCGAAAATCCTAAATATAACTTAGTGTTGCCCTCATTCATACTTGCACAATTTTACTCAAAATGTAACATTTTAATTAAAAGTTACTTTTCTCATGAAATTTAAATTTCATTTATTTGTATAAGTATTTTAAAGAGGGATGTTATAAGTTTGATGTATCTGTGTG
>NJDC01002973.1:44264-71454 GCA_002245475.1 Calephelis virginiensis | reverse complement strand
TGTGTTGTATCTCATTTTGTTGCTAGTACTGTGTCAAGTCATTAACAACTGGAAATTAGTATTTTCTGTCTACCTTCAGTTATCTAAGCAATGTTATTATGGTTGGGGAATCATTACTTTGCCGTAATACAGTTCCAAACTAGTACGGAAAGTAAAGGTTTTTTTTTCTATGTGCCAAATCGCACTCAATTAATGTAATTTTAAGTTCATTAACTGTATATTAGGCACAAATTGTATAACAGTAAGCACAATAAAAAAATGTTACAAATATATTTACATAAATAGATATATTATTAGAACACATTAGAGTTCTACTCTGCAATGTTTAGTCTATTCGTATAAAAATTATTCCACTTTTCGCGTGGTCATCGCATCACGCCTTCTTTTTCTTTCTTCTTTTTTTGTTGTGTTAGTAATCGTCAGGAGAAGGTTTATGTGAAGGTGAAACGGGGAAAATTGCAAGGAAAATAGGAATAACAATATCTTAATTTTTCCCGTATACAAGTTCTTACCAATGTCCAGCGATACGTAGTTCGCCGGTCTGACGGTTGCCTAGTATTAATCTAATTTTGGTGCATACCAGCATTCTATAGTTCTTTTCAGTCACAATCAAAAAGTCAGTTAGAATTTTTACGCCCATATCATAGAAGAGGTAGGCAGAGGAACAACCAGGGCACCCACGACTAGGGTTACCGTGTCTCAGGATTTGTCCTGAGATCTCAGGATTTTGAGGTGTTTCTCAGGATTCCGGCCAATGTCAGGACTTTTCGGTTTTTAAATAAATTAGTTATATTACGAGGTATGGGGTAGGAGAGGAGAGGGGTGATTAAGGTGAGCGCACCGTGTCGCCTCGTGCGAAGTGGGAGTGCGTTGTGTGTGACTAGCGCCCAGTGTAAAAAGCGGACATTGAGTATTTTTTTTCTAACATGATTATTTTCAACGGTCGCGACAAAATCTCAGGATTTGTCATTGAACTTGTACATATTTCTCAGGATTTTTGAAATTTCTATATGGTACCCCTACCCACGACTAGCCGAAGACACTAAGTCCCATAATGTGATAGGTGGCAAGCCTATCGCCAACCGGGCACATATCCAATCCCGAGTAACATTTTTTTTAGTTAAAAATTCTAAATACCAAATTTTCTTTTCATTGCCCGACCCGGGATTCGAACCCGGAACCTCACGAAGTTAAGTCCAACACTTGGACCGCTAAACCACAGAGGCGATAAATTAATTCAACATGACCAATAACAGCTGATGCTCACGCCCAAAAACTAAAAAAAAACTTGTCAATGTGAATGTAAACTTCTGTTACTGTTAAAATAACAGTGTTAAAACAAATTTGTATTTAACTGTTGAATTACCGCTTAGGAATGCAGAAGGGCATCTAGCCGGTTGGTCATCAAGGGCTAATCGTCAAAGGCCAATAAACATGTTTGACCTCAAATTATTTTAATTAATGGGTAAACCTAAAACGAATATTTACAAATCAAGCCGATACCATCGCTTTGAAGTGATAAAAAGCCGAGATAGCCGCTGGTTAATTTAAATGTTACAGATAAGAAAAAAAATGTTGATCCACGTGGTTTCAATTATTTTAGTCAGATTTTAGGGTTCAACAAACTCTGGTTTTGGTGTATGGAAGTATATAGGTAACTAGCCCATGCGTTACGTGCATCACGTTATTTAACCTATATCCTTCTCCAAAGTCGAATCTGTTTCGGTGCTAAAATTCACTTAAATTGATTTAGCCGTTTTGATATGACAAAGACACAACTAAAACTTTTGCATTCTTAGTATTAGTAGGGATTTATGTTTTCTTGACATATTAGTTCGGAACTCTTTAAAAAAAACAACTTCTATCCCACAACCTTTTAAGAAGCAAGTGTCGGTATGTTTGTTACTCACACCGTTACTGTGAATAGTTGGTCTGGCAATCTTATCAGTAACACCGCCTTCTACTCTTATCGCCATAACGTTAGTTTTTAGATTTATAAATATTATCGCCTCTGTGATCTAGCGGTCTGGGTGTTGGACTTGACTGCTTGAGGTCCCGGGTTCGAATCCCGGGTCGGCCAACAAAAAGAAAATTGGATTTTTCCAATTTTCTAATAAAAAAAATGTTGGTCGGGATTGGAAATGTGCCCGGTTGGCGATAGGCTTGTCACCTATCACATTGTGGGACTTAGTGTCTTCGGCTAGTCGTGGGTATCTTGGTTGTGCCTCTGCCTACCTCTTCAGGGATATGGGCGTGAAGATACTTTTATAAATAAAATTCGGTAAATTAACAAATATGTTACCACCGGCTAAGGTTGGCAATGTAGTATTCTTATCATCTTCAGAGTGTAATTATTTGTTTTTCAACATCAGGAAATTCTGCTACTTAAATGCCTTTAAGTATAGGTGTATTTAAGTATAGGTATAGGTGTATAAGGTGTATTTAAATAAATAAATGTGTTTTACATATAAACATTTGTATAATTAAATAAACCCTGCGGTCCGGTGTTGGACTTGACTTCGTGAGGTCCCGTGTTCGATTCTCAGCTTGGCTAACAAAAACATGTGTTTTCTCCATTTTTAACCACCATTATAATCCAAACAATAATAGTTTAAAAGTTACGATATTAGATATGTTTCGTATTCTTTTCATTTCATCTGAAGCCCATCAAAAAGAGCGGAGTTTAACTTGTTTGTGTGTGTATGTGTCTGTAGCATCGTAGCTCTTAAGCAATAGTGATGCTTTTTTTCAACCCCCGATGCAAAATGAGGGGTTTTATTAAGTTAGGTAGCTAGGGACCTACCTATGTGTTGTCGGGGGATTGATAGAATTTATTTATTTTAAGATTATCTGATAAAGACAAAAGAATAAGTGTTGGCCGTAGGTTTGCCACATTTGGTTTTGGAATATCGTCTTTGGCTTATTGTAAGTGTCCTAGTTATACATCTGCCTACCTCTTTGGGAATACGGACATGATTATACTTTTTTTTTAAATAAGCAAAAATCGAAGATAATGGAAGTATTGCTCAAAATACCGCTAAACAAAATAGTTATTCCGAATATGGTAAAACCACTAATCCTTATGTATCCTGAATGTATTCGGTTTATCCTTAGAGAGAAAAACAAAAGGTTTTAGTACAAAAACACAGATATGGCCACTGAATGTAATTACTTTTGTTTTTCTGTACCATCTGTCTACAAACACAAATGGAAAATTGTATGTCACTTCTATAGTATCATAAAACATAAAAAGTATTAGGGCGAGTACTCACTATTATTTTCATGTGTATGATGAATATTTTGATATAGTATTAAAGCTGGAATTGACAGAAGGATTTTTTTGCGTTTGCAACATCAGGTTAAGTTTAGAATTTATTCATAAATAAATTTTATTTTGAAGGTGATATTAGTTAAAAGCTACCAATATGCATATGCTTAAGAAGGTTCATTCTTTACTACAATAGAAAAGTCGACAACTTTTTGATTTATCTTCTAGTTTCTACACATTTTTTGTGATTTTGCAAAACTTACAGTTGTTTTTTTTGGTGTTACAGCGATTTGTTGTGCCACTTTCCATCAGGTGCACCTCCTGCTCGTTTGCACTTATTCCATAAAAACTGTTTAAGACGGGTACGAGCGTAAAAGTTCCTGGTCGTGATAAAGCAGTTACGTATAAAATCCACATTGAAAAAAAAAATGTTTTTGAATTATTAAAAATATATAATATATGAGTAGCCTCCCTTATAAAAATGTTTTCAACTTTACAATCCTCTTCATGACCCCGATAACCCTTAAACAATTCAATAATTCATTTTATGGAATCATGATTTGACTTTGAAAGTTTCTATCCAGGTGTTCTTTTCTCATTGTCACTTCAAGATCGAACCTTCGTCTAGTCGAACACAAACTAAAACTGAATAACACTGCTATCCAAGGCGGGTAATCTTTCAAAGCCGCATTAAATAAAGATTTGTATAATTGAGTGTCTAAATTATATTAAAATTGATGCAACTTTGATATTGAAACTGCGTCAAACGCACTGTAAGGTTTCCCTTGAGTAAACAAAACTGAATACAACTCTCATTACTTTGATCTTGTGTAAAGTTAATCTTATAAATGTATGATCGACACAAGAGTGTATACATTGCTTTTGAATTGAATTAAATAAATGTAACGATTATTCAACAATATGCTTAAAAACTTAATTAACTAAATAGATGTAACTCCTAAACGAATGGACCAATAATTATAAGGATTCTTTCGTTTAAAAACCTTGTGATCGAGAAGGATTTTAGCTTCATTGCGTATAGGTTTTAATATACCCACTACGGGTTATTAAAAAAACGACGGGTTGCACGGGTTTTTGATATTTTGGAATGGTTAGGGAATAATTTTTCAAGAATTGTTTTAATTATCAGTATAAAAGTACTATCACTTATGTGGTAGAATACAATATTAATTTATTGCGCAATCGTACACAAACATGACAACACGAACATTCGCGCAAGCGCCCTGCGCCGCCTTACGAATTTTCGATCAGATCATGTGTCCTGAGGCGAGTTTATAAGTTTTTACCCATTTCAAAAAAAGTGCGCACTTCAAAAACATTTTGTGCCTTTTTTCTGTGTTATTCATTTTTAAGATTTTTTATGTCCTGTGTCAAGTTAATAACAATAAAATATATTTTTAATCAATTTCGATAAAAAAAACTTTGGAATATGATCTACAAGATTAGGTAAATGTGTAACCATTATACAAAAACGTTCTAGTCGAATTAATAATTTCTCTGGACGTTTAAAACACATTAGAAAGTAACGAAAAATTCAAAATATCTAAATGTTTATGACCCGAAACCAACATGCCCTTCGTGCAGTCCAGACATTAACACTAGATTACCGTAAAATATGAGGAATATTCCAGTCGGAATGCATTTCAAGAAATATCTTGTTCTTTTAATTGATTTTTATTACATCTATGTCTCCGTCATTAATCTACACAACTGGCCACAAATGGGTAATGTTTTCTGGGCTAAATATAAATAGGGAGCCAAAGAATTTGTAAAGTGGAGATACAAGAGTAGGCAAATAACGGAGTTTAAAGCTAAGATAATAATGAATGCTTAAAGCTACCATAACCACAGCATAATAAGAATTATCGTACCATAACTCATACCTTCTTGGATGTGTGGGTTATCGATGGTTTTCTCAAACCTACCTACAAGACAGATTCTAAGATGTGAATTAATTAATTTGTCACTAACACTGTGACATTGCGTAACTTCAAATAGCGAAGAATGGTAAACCTAAATCTAAATGAAAAAGCGTAATAGGCTAGGAAAAAAATATTCTATGGTCTAGCGGCCCGGCGTCGGACTTGACTTCTTGAGGTCCCGGGTTTGAATCGGATTTCGGGGTCGGGCAACTTAAAAACTACAAAATTTGTATTTTTAATTTTCTAACAAAGATGACGTTCACGGGATTGGATATGTGTCCGGTTGACGATAGGCTTGCCACCTATTACATTGTAGGACTTAGTGTCTTCGGCTAGTCGTGGGTACCCTGGTTGTGCCTCTGCCTATCTCTTCGAAAATATGGGCTTGAAGATACTTTATTGATTGTCGTGTATGTTTAAACTATGAAACTCTTTCTTAGCAAATTGTCAAATGAAAATGATTTATAGAATACATTAAAGTTGTTCAACTAAATTTTAAACTAATGGTTCCAAGCAAAGTGCAGTACGATGTTATCGATATGACGAATGAGTATCAGACATCACAAACATATACATTTCTCATAATGTTTAAGTTTGTATGTATAACCGGCAGTTTACATGATGTATATCGTTTGATACGTTGCTACATACATATCTTTACAAGTCCCTTACGGGGTAGGCAAATATACTCTCTGATACGTTTTAGTTAGTTTTAGCTTAAGGTTTCTTTAAAATCTAGTCGATATACGAGTACGTATCTATGTATGTATTCATATAGTATGTGGTGCGTAAAATTACTGTTTTAAACGTACTTGGTTATCTTTACTTACAATAATAACGTCTAAATAATGAACTAGTTTTGAAGGAAACAATATGTTTTGTATAAAAGTATTTTTTAAGACTTATACAGTTTTGTTAAACATGTTTTTATTAAACTTGCCTCCTTTCATATTTTTCGTAGTGACATTTTTCGTAATATTTAAGACAGAATTCATGTGACTTATTACACGTTTTATATACATATACTTTTCCATACATACATTTTTATATACATATAATTTCCAACTTTCTTACCCTGTTTTACTAAAATAATAATCCCTAAAACGGACATTCACTATCGAGTGAGTAAGTTTCTTCTCGCCCATATCCCTGAAGGGGTTGGCAGAGGGAACAGATTGAATCTAAACCCAAAGTAAGCAAATTATAAGTATGCTTGTGTTATGGCCGGGTGTTAGCCCACCAATTGTCGTAGGGATGCAGGTGGTCATACTCCTACGCCAAAATATCGCCTTTGTGGTCTAACGTCGTCCCGGGTTCGATCCCCGGGTTGGGCAAGAAAAAAGAAACTATATTTTCAATGTTCTAATGAAAATAACGTTGGATATATGTGCCCGGTTGGCGATAGGCTTGCCATCTATCTCACTGTGGCACTAAGTATTTCGGCTAATAATGGGTGTTCTGGTTGTACCTCTACCTACTCCTAGGGGGTAGGGACATGAAGATATTTTTTTTTAAATACACACATATTAACAAATTTAGTAAAATACGCATATATTAATAAACTTGATTTATTAAGCCACCATATAAATAAAAACGTATTGTTATTTATACCTATACAAAACGGAGCTGAACATATACAATAATATATTTCACAAGTTGGAAGCACATAACCTGTCACAAACATTTGATAAATAGTGACATTTGTTTGGCTGTTCTTTGTAGACGGAATTTCTTTCCTTTGTACAAATACCACATGCTTCACAAATAAAACAAATGACATGACAAAAGACAAGTCGAATGCTTTTATTCAGTTCAATTATTTGTGTCACGGCCTTAAGTGAGGAGCTATGTTTTGAACTATTATCTCAAAAAAAGGAAAAGAGGAAAAAAAATCCTAATAAAAATGTATACCAAAATGTCGATGCGTTTGCCAGTATCTAATATTTTAAATGCAAAAGTTTGTATATTTGTTTGTTACCTCCTCACGCAAAAAAAATTAATACACAAATAGAGGGTAAGTTGGGTTAACACATAGGGTAGTTTTTATCCAGAAAAAATTGTCCTTTAGGACCATCAACCACGCGAGCAACGACGCGGGCAACAGCTAGTAGAATAGGAATAGATACAATAGTTCTGCGATGACCAGCACAAATTGGCAACTATTTAACACTAATATTCAATTCAAATTAAATAACGAATTAATAATTCAATAACGAATTAACGCTCCTGCCTAATATTGCTGATATAAGGTCAGTGATCGCAATGTCCCATTGGGGTCTGAAAATAGGGTAATTGTTAAAACTTCTCATACCAGACATTAACAGCTTAGCTAGAAGATACACATAATAAAAAGTTATCAAGGTTGACATAGCTCTAAATCATGTTGGTATCACCGTTTTGGAGGATACGCTTCCCGGTAGTTACAAAATAGCTTAAAATCAACGCGCTGTTACACTAGTTGATGCCTGTAAGCGTGTATTGCCATCTCGCAAAAAAAGATTAAAAACTAGCTGACCCAGTAAATTTTGTACCGTCTTAATTTCATTAAATATAAACAGCCAGAAAGACTTATTTTGACAAAATTGTGTTTTAAAACCACCCAGGATCTTATTGAAATATATAAGTAGAAAATCATTAAAGTACTTATATTGTCACTAAAAATAGTGTCGAAATTAAAAAAAAATGTTAAAAGGGTGAAAGTTAGGGTTGTATCTATTTTTATGTATACTTATGTATGTATGTACACTTAGAGGTATGAACAACGTGCATTCTCAGACACTCTGAGTATGTACACATAAAACTCCTTAAAAATCTGGTCAACCGTTTTGTGTGTAATAGTGTTTGTAACATAAACGTTACAAACACTATTACACACAAGAGAATTTTATACAATAGATTTTTTCTTGTAATGTAATAACAAAATTATGTTACACTAGCTGCTACCTGCGGCTTCGCCCGCGTTTTCACAGAAACCCGGTGTGCGATCGGGATTAAAAATAGCCTATATGTTAATCCAGGTCACAATCTATCTGTCTTCCAAATTTCAGACAAATCCGTTCAGCCATTCGAGCGTGAAAGAGTAACAAATATCCATACATCCATACTTACAAACTTTCGCATTTATAATTTATATATTATATATAAATTAATAGGATTACGATTTTCTTGTATGTTTTTAAGACTCCGATTTTTCAAAGAAGATCTACTAATATGGCCCCCATATAATTTCAAAATGATTACAAAAGTAAGCAATAGCAAATAGGTCCCGGGAAATAGGGTAGGTCAGTTACATAGGTCGTCCGGGAGAGAAACCGAAAGTATATAACCAGTTCAAGAGCAGGCCGGGGAGCGGGGCGCATGACCGGGTCGCGGCACAGCCTCTCCCGGGCTACATGCTACATATTAGCTCCAATGAAACCGGGACAAACGTACGACACTTTATGTGTCCTTGGTGGAAACGGTTCATGGAAAGCCACACAAATGGATTATTTTGTGGATAGTGAATAATTTACTTTGCCTGTAGTTACATTTAAGAGGCCAAATTTTGGCACAGCAAATTTTATTCGAAAATGGCAAATGGTATTTATTTAGACACTAGCTATCCCGGCGAACTTCGTTCCACCCGTTCAGTATGGGAAACGATAAAGTATTATTTTTCTCAGCAACTTTCGGTTTTTTTTTCTTCATAAGAACCTTCACCTGCTAATAACTAACACAATAAAAAAAGAATTAGCCAAATCGGTCCAGTCGTTCGGAAGGTATGCGCTTACCAACACATTTAGCGATTCATTTTTATATTATAGACTAGCTGTCCCGGCGAACTTCGTTCCACCCGTTCAGTTTGTATGGGAAAATAAAAGTATTGTTTTTCCCATTTTCCTTGGAATTTTCCCGGTTTTTCTCTACATAAGAACCTTCTTCTGACAATAACTAACACAACAAAAGAAGTATTATCCAAATCGGTTCAGTCGCTCGGAAGTTATGCGCTTACCAACACATTTAGCAACTCATTTTTATATTATAAGATTTGATAAAGTAAGTATCTTAACCGAAGAGGCAGGGAGAGGCACAACCAGGGCACCCACGACTAGCCGAAGACAATAAGCCCCACAATGTGATAGGTGGCAAGCCTATCACTAACCGGGCACATATCCAATCCCGAGCAACTTTTTTCAATTAGAATATTGAAAAATCCAAATTTTCTTTTAGTTGCCCAACCCGGGATTCGAACCTGGGACCTCATGCAGTCAGGTCCAACAATTGAACCGCTAGACCACAGAGGCGATAGACATTTGATCGAAATTCGTTTACTTTTTTTGTGAATTCTATTCAATAATGCATGTTTTTGTTTTCCCTCAACCATGTAGCATATAAAAAAACGGTTGTTTCGTTCTATATTGGTTTCAAGTTGTTATAGGTTTAATTACATATTTACTTACGATATTAATAATCTCTGCCTTAGTCTTAAAATGTACAAGAATGAGTAACAAATTACCTTATTTCAACCAATTCAATAACCCATCTAAGACAGGAGATAGCGCTACTGTAGATCAGTTACTAGGCAACCACTATTCTTCTCCAATAATTAATAAAAACTAGTAGTGGCCCGTTGTTACCCAAAATTTTTTTTTTTAAAAATTGATGAACAATAAATTTTAATATCTTGTTGATAAGAACGCCATCTTCATTTCTTAAGACAAACAACTTTGTTTCTAAATTTTTAGTGCGCCGTCTTATATCGTTATCATCAATATGTATTAGCGTTCTGCACTACTCCTACACATAAACTATAACTGTGCCAAATTTCATACTCCTCCGTTCGCACAATTTTCGTAAAAAGGGGTCTAAAAATTTTGGCATCACGTATTAATATATAGATATCTAACAAATATCTAGTAGACCTATTTGTAACTGGATATAAGCTGTTAAAACTAGCTGTTAGTCAATATTACAGCGTGCCCACGCAAAGCCTTATTAAACATTAAATAAAGTCACAATTTGAAAGACAGAAAGTAGTACTGAAATATGGAATAACAAAATCATTGGTGGTGGAGTGCTATGCAGTACTAGCCTGATTAAGGATCCATCGCCTTACTTATTCCTGCCGCCATAATTAAAGTGTCATGTTCCAATCTGGAGGATAAGGTAGCAGGTAGACCTAACATCTCGGCCACAGGATAGCGACACACATATAATTCTACTAGCTGCTACCTGCGGCTTCGCCCGCGTTTTCACAGAAACCCGGTGTGCGATCGGGATAAAAAATAGCCTATATGTTAATCCAGGTCACAATCTATCTGTCTTCCAAATTTCAGACAAATCCGTTCAGCCATTCGAGCGTGAAAGAGTAACAAACATCCATACATCCATACTTACAAACTTTCGCATTTATAATATTAATAGGATAGTGTCAAAGTCCAGGGGCTTCTTGCCATCAGAAGAGTTACCTTATCTTACCTATCTCATACAAAAGTTAAATATGTTTCGTTGAGTTTATGACCTTTTACGCCTTTCTACTATAAAATGCGGCATACGTTCCATTTCCTTGAGTTAGCTCCATGTTTTATAATTCAATCACTTATTAAATATATATCAAAATATTTTTTGAATGTAGTGTTAAGGCTATGTGCAGTAAGTAAACGAAATATCTGACCCCCTTCCAGTTCTTTAAAAGTATTTTATGGTCAGTTTGCTTAATATAAGTTTGGTATAATTTAATTGAATAGTTGTACGTACCTACTTCCAATTAAGTTTTAAAGATACGAAAAATACAAAACAAATATACTATCTGGACAAATTACACACATTGAATCTAAACCCAAAACAAGTTAATTATATGCTTGTGTTATTGGTGTTAGTCAACAATACTAGTACATAGAAATACCAGTATAAATTTAACAAACATCCAGACACGCTAATATAGACATTTATGATCATCGCACAAATGCCAGCCCTTGTCAAGAATTGAATCAGAGCCTGGCAGTTGCTTTGTGGAGTTAGGCGTGACCGCTAACCCCTTGGCCACGATAGCAAATTATTTTCAATTTTTAGATTATACTTTAGAATATTTTTATCAGGACAAAGACGCAATTATAAAGCTTATATTATAAATAAGTGACTAGCAAGACGGTCTCCAATCAAGGCAAGTAGGGTTACTCTTGAATCTCGATATCATGCGAATTGAAAATTGGAATCGTATATGTCACTTTAGGTACTTGTGAACACAGAATTAGGGGATTATTAACATTTATTTACTATTAACTAAATGGTAATAATTCGCCAGTATTGTGTTCAAGAGTACCTAAAATGACATATTCGATTCCAATTTCCAATAATGCATGAATCGAGCTTCGAGAGTAACCCTACAGTTCTTAAGAATTTGGGACCTCACACAGAATTAATTTTGTTTCAATGGATATTTTTATTCTAGTGAAAGCAGTCCTCCAAAATTCATATAAAATTACCCCCAAGCTGGTAGACTTGCACAACAGGTCTAAAATCCCTGCCACGTCATAATCTAACATCTCTATAGAAAAAAATATTCTCCTACTGTCTGGAAGGAGAAGTGCTTGCTCGATGTATGTAGGTAACTCAAAATCCGTTGCGCAGATATAAAAATTGTCTGAGTAGAAAAAAATCTTGATCGAGGTCTCCCTAAAAGTATTTTACCAAAATGCGAATTGTTGAAGCTTTTGAGTTTGTAACTCTGTCAAATCGATGCATGCCATTGACTGAGTGAGTAGAAACCCTGGTATAGGTATCTCGTAATGCAATCCACCCAAACTGTAGTTTGTACCTCGAAGGAATGGCCTCTTGGCCCAAAATCATATTTGAATATTTTTGAAACTTCCAAAGTTTGTAGTATCTATAAAGATCTAAGCACACATAGCGACAGTCAGAGAAATGCGACTTTGTTTTATACTATGTCATGTAGTGAAACCTTAAAACTGAAGTCCACTCGAGCAAAGTTGCAGGAGTATATTTCTTGTGAAAGATATAATTCTAAAAATAAAATATTCTAACGGATTAGAACGTGGCCACTGACTGCGAAGATACGACATAAGAAACTCAGCAGGTTTCTCTATTTCTAACCGCTTCCAAAAAAGGTTCTCAATTAAATGGTATGTTTTTTAAATGTTTCTTACGTGTTTAATCGGCCGGCACCTAACCGATTTAGATTTTTATTTTTTAAAAATTCGTGATTCCAAAGTGATCTCATTTTTTATCATCTTGAGGATAATCATCTTAAAGATAAGTGTAAAAATGATAAGACAAAAACTGCTTGTAGGATGTTGATAAAATGTAACTGGGACCATTGCGGATCCATTTGCTATCTTTTGAAAAAAATAATTGTCAAATAGTGAGGTTGTAGGTACCCAATGTGTTTGGAGTCGTTTTTTTCAGTTTTCAGTTTACCGCCTTGTTGGTCGAGTAGCTAGCGTACACGCCTAACTACATCGAGCAACCGAGAGGCTCGGGTTTGATTCCCGGCAGGTATTTATGTGATAAACATTTAGATGTTTGAATTTCCGGCTTTGGGTATTTATTAAATTTATTCTGATATCTGTTTAAGTATTTCTATGTATTAGAATGCGAAAAGGCATGCTCCGCTGCTCCACTGGTTCGGTCATGAGGAAAGAATGACAGATGAAAGATTGACAAAGTAGTTATACAATGCAAATGTAGATAGATGGATGTAGGTACCCGGGGAGACCAAGGTTAACATTCCAAGATCGGATCACTCGGATATTATCCGGGGGTGGTGTCAAGAGTCTCCGAAACCGGCGTGTCTGTATGAAAAGGGTAATGAATGTGAAGGAAGCCAGACAGGTTTGTCAGGATCGTGATGTCTGGCACTCGATACTCTCTGCCTACCACGTAAGGAACTTGGCGTGACGATATGTATGTATGTATTAGAATCGTTTGACTGATACCCAAAACACAAGCATATAATTTGCTTACTTTGGGGTTAGACTCAATTTGTGTGACTTCTCCAGGGATATTTATTATTAGTTTTACTCTGCTGAATATATCTCTTTTTTTTTTTATTTTACTAACGATTGCTTGGATTGATATTTGTATGATAAACAAATTTTTCACTGTGTCCATTGTAAAATAAAAATTCTATTGAAGAGTGAGGCCTCCTACTACAGGTACTATACTTAAAGGGAGTGCCTCACCCACTGTTTTATGTAACTGTGAAAAAAATTCAAGTAAATGGATATAAATTATTATTATTATCTCATCTATCAATTATCTAGTGGGTTGGTAGCAACTGATTTATACACACACAGTTGAAACTGTAGCTATCTGGTATCAGTGTCGCAAGCCGATAAGTGTGGTACATTCGCGACCGTTGACTCGCTGACCCATATTGTATGTTTGCACAAATTAAACAAAACGAGTACCAGGTGTGGACTTAGAAACAATTTAAACAAGAAATTAGTAATGACTTGGCAATTACAAGTGGGACAGGTGTCTTGTTTGTTTAAAGCAGCCTTTCCCAAAGTGGACGATAACGCCCCCTTGTGGGCGCTGGAAGCCTAGAGGGGGGCGGTATAAATCTTGAAAAAAATGTTTTTTTTTAAACTAGGCGCAACAAATGAGGTTATTGACAAGAAAAAAACGAGTGGGGGGGCGCTACAAAACAACTGATTTTCAAAGTGGGCGTTACATGAAATAAGTTTGGGAACCTCTGGTATAAAGGTTAGGACGATATGGTTTTTTTTATATATAGAAGAGGAGGCAAACGCGCCTCCGCCCTCAAATGGCTAGGCTCGTAATACTATTTTTTGTGAAGTTTGCCCTCTGTTTTCGTGTCTTTGGCAAACGTCATTGCTTGCCAAAGACGCGTTCCGATTCGGAGTATAAGGTAGCCGGTAAAGTTACTTTGAAGCCTAACATCCCGGCCTCAGGTTGGCAACGCACCATTACCACCTTTGGTGTTTCTAAGCGTCGTGAATTCCTTACTATCAGGAAATCCGTCCACTTGTTTGCCTTCTAATATCATAAAAAAATACACAAGGGTCCACTTCGATTCTTGATAAAGACAAGCATGTGGGATAAGGATGAGGATAGGTGTTACAAGTTTGATGTATCTGTCTGTCTGACTGTATGTGTTTGTGGTATTATAACTTTTTTAGTTTAAAACCTGACGTGATCGAGATGGTTCTTATGGCACTACGTTTTGTCGGAGGTATTTAATATTTTTAACTTTAGTCTTATTATCTAAACGACAATGCTCTCTACTGTGGTGTTCCTGTAGTTCCACAGGTTGTTGGTGTTCCACAGGATAATTATTACTTATACTCAAGGATTAATATATTTAGTTACTTTCTTACAATATAACCTGCGAGCGAATCTACGTGCAGTGGTTATAAAAAATTGACTCTACTTGTTATAAAGGCTATACGTATTTTTTCCATATTTCGTGATAATAATACATACATCCTAATATCTATATATGAAAGAGAGTTTCTATTTCCTTATGTCATCGTATCACGTGTGAACGGATAGAATAATTTCGCTGTCAGGATTTACAAAGGATTTTGGAAAACTTAACGAAAATATAACATTAATTTTTCTATCAGTTTATCAACATTCGAATTTGATAGTTATAGTTAAGATAAGACAACGTCTGTCAGGTCGGTTAGCAATTATAATAAACTATGTGTTTGACCGCGACTTCGTCAACGTTAACTAGTTTCTTCAATTTTATCCCCCATAATAGTCCTTTTTGTTTGACCGCGACTTCGTCAACGTTAACTAGTTTCTTCAATTTTATCCCCCAGAATAGTCCTTTGGAGATGATATTGTTTTGTAAAAAAAAATGGCCTATATTTGAACTTGGGTTTTCGATTTTATGCATATCAAATTGTGAAAGAGTTACAAACAGACAGGTACACAGAAATTTGCATTTACAATATTAATATTTAATAAATAATGTGGATGGGAAGGATTTATATTATATATTTTCCGTTTGCTCCATATACTGACATTACAACATAGGAGAGTCATAATCGATTGGTCTTAAGATGTAGGTTACAGGGACGCGGGTCAAAGGTCACGGGTAGGTCGCCGGTCCTCAGATCTATCAGCGCTGAGCACCTCTTTACATTTCTGTATTGTTATGAGCGATATACACGTAAAGCTTTGAAGACGACTAAGTTTATATAAGACTCAAATTTACAATAAGTAGAATTGGATACGATATTTTTTTTAAAGTATTTAAAAGAAGAAAAGATGAAGTCTCCGCAGCCGGTTTGTTTATATGAAAATGGCATAACGATAAAATTAAAAGATAAATAAATATCGCTTGACGAATTACATGAATTGACTAAGGTATGCTAATAGCATTTTTTCTCTAGCATTTAAATTACATCAATAGTCAAATTTTGGTGTGATCACTTCAGGCATTAAAGGGTTATTAACTAAATACATTTGCTATTGTCGTATTCCAGTTTAAAGAAGAGAGTTAATTACTAATGCAAGAGGCGGTAGCGATAAAAGGTAGTGTGTGGTTGTGCGACTGCCCAGAACGAAGGATACAAAAGGGCACATGCTCGCTCAATTAAACGATCTCTTCTAAGAAAATCGTTAATAACAGGGATAAAAAATAAAGTTTCTTTTTGTGGTACCTTTAGCTTTCTTTCCATATAGGTCGGAACTCGAAATAGCATTAAGAGGGCGCTGTATATATTTCGCCAAAGGCGTTCTGAGTGCTTAAACCGGCACTGGCAAGAGGCTTAAGATCTCAGCCTAAGCATGAATGGAGTCTTTTTTCAGTTTTGCAGCAGCAACTTGCTTGAATTGCTTATTGGTTCTATCAAGTTTAGAATCACTATACTTCGTTCTTTTTCGGAGTGCAGGGTAGCCGGTAGTCTGGCACATTAATGCTAATATTCTAGACAAAGATGCACTAATAATATCAATGGTGTCTATAGGCCACTGGTGTCTTTTACTGTCAGCCGTGGACTCATTCAAAAAGAAATTCAAACCTCACCTCTTTAGTGATTAATAGGTGTGTGATTTTTATTGTGATAAAAATACGATAACACTGATTACTCTCCACTTATCGAGACTGCGTCATGATTTGAGTCATGACTGACATGACACTTACATAACATATTTTGTTCACTCTCGTCATACGTTCGTTAGCTTAGCGGTTAGAGCACTTATTAAACACCAACTTTAATGAGGTCGGGGGTTCGAATCCCTTACGAGCTGAGAATTTTTTTAAATATTAGTCTCTGCCTATCCGTAAACCTTATTTTTAAGCAGTATGAGGACTAAGCTGTAAAAAAATCCAATTAAAAATAAATGTGAAATTAAAGCCAAGTTCAGTATGTTTCTTTGTCGACTCTACCCACAACATAACTGACATCTATTTGGTTGCCGATTTTTTGTAGAAAATCTTATAATTTAAGTTACAAAAACTTGTGATTCAAGCTTTTTATTGATGCCAAATGTTAAGCTTCTAAGTTATATGGAAATGGTTAAAGTATTTCATAAATCGGTTAGTGAGAAAGTCACAAAATAAGCGTTTTAAATTCTAGGATATCATCGATATCCATACATCATCTAGTTAAGGATTCGTTTATGAAATTTTATTTGTTTATTTTAATGCATAAATACTGTACAAAGAATGGCTTAATTCCGTACAGCGTTTTCTATCAGTCAGCCGAATTATTGTAGAAGTGCAGATATACATTACACACTATGCTACGTTAGTTCTTTTCTTTGAACTTGGCTTGACAAGCTACCGCGTGTATATAATTCTACTTATTCAGTTCTGAGGTCTTACCGTGACGCTACAAAGCGATATTATCTTGATAATACAATGTGTCAACCCATAAAGACGACCTGATAGCATACACAATAATGTCGCGGTTTTAAGTAAGCAGCATTTACCTTTACGCCCGTATCTCGTATAGAAGAAGTAGGCAGAACTGTAACTAGGGCATCCACAATTACCTGAAGGTACTTTACGAGCAATCTCAATAACCTATCTACACATAGATATAGGCCTATATATAGTATATAGGGTATTATTATTTAGGGCTGTGACCGCGACTTTGCCCGCGTGGGATTTGAAGTAAAAGTACATACCCTAAGTTACTCCTTACATCGGCTACCTGACCGTGATAGTCCCTTCATTATCAGTTCATCCGTTTCAGAGATTAGCCAGAAAAAACAGATAGACAAAAATTGTAAAAGATGTAAAATAAGCCTTTATTTTGCTAATTCCGTGAAAGCCTACCGAGGTAGGGTTGTCACATACGAAGGACCTGACAATTTATAATATTTCCCGAGTTCTTCCTTTATTTGTATTCTGGTCGCGGAGGTGGCCGGTGGGAACGTTAGTTAGGCTTGTCACATTCTGTGTCATTTGGAGGATTATTTGCCACAACAATTACACTGCTTACGCGAAATTATTTTACATCTATTATAATGGATTTCCGCAAGGTAACGCCTGATTCAATTAAATAATAAAAAATATAAAAAAAATCTATGTAAGTACAGTATCTATATATTAATACGCGATGCCAAAACTTTAGACCCCTTTTTGCGAAAATTGCGCAAACGCAGGAGCATAAAATTTGGCCCACTTGTAGATTGTGTGGTAGAGAAGTGTAGAACGTTAATATTTTTCAATAATAATGCTTATAAAGTACTTTAAATCAATAAATAAAGCATTACCCACACCGCCATGCATTTGACACACACAAACAAATATATTGATGATAACGATAAAAGATCACAGATGGCGCACTATAAAGTTTGGAAACAAAGTAGTTGGTTCTGAGAAATGAAGATATCGTTCTTATAATCAAGTTATTAAAATTTATTATGGGCGACTACTAGTATAAATTCATATACATGTCGAAAAAGCTGTTCTTTTAATTTTGCAGACAGTCAAATTTTATTTATTTTTATGTATAGATATAAAATGAACAGTGTTTGCTTAGTAACTGCTGTAAAACCACATCTTTTATCTCAAACAGGTTTTGGACATTGGCTGTTAATATCATATATGCGATATATGGCAAATCGCGCAGCACTTATCAAATCCCGGGCAGTATTTTTTATTATAAAATTTAAAAAAATTGCGTTTTGAATTTTCTGATGCTGACGCCAACATTGGATTGCTAGGCAACAATCAAATTAATTCAAGAATATAATAACATATCTTAAACATATTTAGACATATTAACCAAACACTGCTATAAAAATATTAATCATCTTTTTATGAACAAGTCGTGGTAGAGCATTAGTCGTTAAGGCCAAAGTCGTCACATTACCTCATGTTAAAAATAATTAATTTTTAAAGGTTTTTGTATAAATCAATTAACAAAACAATGGAGTATTAATTCTATAAGTGCCAATATTATGATAATCTAACTTTAGAGTCGCAAAAAAGATAGAAAAAAGTAAATGAATAGGAATAAGATTTCGTAGAAATAACAGAGATAAATTATAATTAAATATAATAATTTTATATAGATTAAATCAATAACTCCCAACAAAAGCTATATGTATAATGTAGCTAAGAACCAACACAATTGAGGGATGTTTCCCTCTTTTCCCATTCTCGATTAAAAATAAAAAGATAAACTTTGACATTTTTCAAGACAAAAAATCAGTGGAGATTCAAAAGTTTGACGCGATTTTTTATGGTAGACAATGCATATATTTCATAAAAATCTGTCAATCATAGTAATGCGTAGTAGCGTAAAAATTTTAACCATGGCGACAAGATTTAATAGATCAAGGACAAAATGACGATCCAGAGATTGCTATAGGAAAATAGCTAATTGTTTATATAATAAAATTCCACCAAGTGCCGACGTTGAAAAACATAACTATATTGACACTTAATAAGGAAACGAGGGTGGCGTCTGTTGACCTCGTTGTCTATACCCGCATCCTATCATGATCATAAACAATAAGTTTCTGATACATGAAACCACCTGCTTACATGACAGGAAGAACACACACACACACACACACACACACACATAGAACTTATTAAAAAAATAGTATGAGCATTAAAATATTTAAAGTACTTATTTAATTTTTAATGACCCTATTTAACCATAAATACATAGACAAACTTTTAAATCCATATCTTCACGCGAAGTCCCTTACGTGTTAGGCAGAAATTAGTAGGTAGTGCCAGAGAGTGCTAAATGTCATGATCCTTAAATACCTGCCTAGCTCCACATTCATAACTCTTTTCAAACAAATACGCCGGTTTTAGAGACTCTTGATATCGCCTTCGGATAAAACCCGGGCGATTTCATGGTGGAACGTTAACCTACATCTCCCCGGGTCCTTTCGTCCATCCACATTCGCATTATGTATATGCTTTGTCTATCTTTCATCTATCATTCTTTCCACAGAACTGAATCAACGGACTTTTCTCATTTTTACACCAACCTTTTTTGTATAATTCTATTCTTTCTCGGATTTCACTGTTGCGAATCTGTGGCATAACGCTCGCTGCCTACTAATTATTATTCAGATGTAAAGTTCTTGTTTTGCTCTTTACAAATCTGCATCGGATTGTAACGACCCCATTACTAGCTATTGGCAATTTAATAATTCAGACTATTGGATTATTTTTTTAGTGCGGAAAATTTTATCTAAGTGGTAAGAGCAGTGCAGGTTCTTATAATTTTATGAGATTTAATATTAACAGGCAAACGTACTACAGACTTGGTAATGGTGGGTAAATAAATATATAAATATCCCTGGACAACTCACACAAATTTAACCTAACCCCAAAGTAAGCAAATTATATGCTTGTATTATGTTATGTGTGTTAGACGATTCTAATACATAGAAATACTTAAATAGTTACCAGAACACCCAGACCTGGAAATGCAGACATCTAAATGTTCATCGCACAAATACCTGCCCCCGTCGGGAATCGAACCCGAGCCTTGCGGTTGGTCGATGTAGTTAGGTGAGTGCACTAGCCACTCGACCAACAAGGCGGTCAAATTTGGGTTGCGAAGTTGAGAAATTCTATCTAGATCCTATAGCATTTAAGAAATATCTAATATTCAGCTATTAGAATCAAACGTAATGTCCCTTTATGGAATCGAGAATAGATAAAGTACCAGTCATAGTTTCCAGATCGTGTGGTCTGGCACTCGATACTCTCTGCCTACCTCATCTCATAAGGGACTTGGCTTGAAAATATGTATGTATGTAGTTACGATGAAAGTGATAAAAACGACACTACTTACAGATCAAACCGAAACACATTATTGGTGGTTATTCTGCTAAGCACCAACTAAACTTATTTTATGTGCATGCTATCTTTTTCCAATGAAACTTTTTTTTCCAAACAAAAAAAAAGAAAAATAAAATGTTCCATATTTTAGAGTCAGTTTTTAGTGTCAGACAACACGCCAACTAGTGACGTTTTCAATCAACGTTTTCTGGGAAATAAATTAAAAGTCTGTAGAACGTCTTGTACAAAATCTGATAGCACTGAACGTGTTTTGTCTCTTTCCACTGCATGTGCAAAGTTGTGTTAAAATGTAACTAGTTATATTCTTTAGTCTAGTTTTGATATTAATGAAAATGCTTATACGTAACTTATAGATACACTAAAAAGGAAGTTAACTTGTGCCTACGTCATAAGCTATATTAAGCGCAACCAATGAATTGCAGGTAATAATAGTTTCCTCTCGTATTACGTCAGTGCACGCCATTGTCTTGCAAAATAGGCTGAAGGTCAGGTGAAAGCGAACACCAATAACTTCTAGGATGTCTTTAGACGACGGAAGTTATATACCTACCAAAAAATACAAACTCTAAAAAAATAAAAACTCTAAAAAGCAAAATTAGTTGAATTTTTAGATGAAAGCATTTTTGCGCCCGTATTTCCGAAGTGGTAAGCAGAAGTACAACCAGGGCACCAACGATTAGCCGAAAACATTAAATCCCAAAATGTGATAGGTGGAAAACCTATCGCCAACCGGGCACTTATCCAGCCCTGAGCAACATTGTTTTTATTGAACCGTGGGAAAATAAATAAAAATTACGAGTGCGAATACGCAAGCCGTATCTCAGAACATTTCTTTGTCCAATTTATGGCATTTTCTACACATTCAAATTAGCGGTTTATTTCCATTATGCATTAAATATGCACAGAAGCCAAATTGTCAGGTACAACCTTTTATTAATGTAAATCAAAACATCGGCTTCTCAAAATTATACCTTCCAACACGCAAACGCATTGGAGGAAAACTGCTACAAAAGAGAATCGAATAATACGGCCATTAAAAAATGTTATTCGTTTCAAACATTTAATAAGATGTGGGGTTCAATTCTACATAGTCGATTCAATAGAATTCCCACGCTCGCTTTGAATGTAACTCAATTTTCCGCAAGAACAAAAATGGCGTAAATTCAATTAGGGAATGTTTTCTTTTGAGTTCAATTACATGTTGTTTTACTTAAGATCAAAGTATAGCAAATATATTTATCTATATGTAGGTATATACATTTTTATGTGCCGTATACTAGCTAAGCTCTCAACTTCTTTCGTGGTTTTCCCGCAAAAAAAAATTGATCCGAACTTTGTGTTATACTTTATGTTAGTGTTATCTCTGTCTTACAGTGAGAGCAGCATAAAAAAACTGGCCAAGTGCGAGTCGAACTAGCGCGCGAATTATCCTTACTATCATCAAGTAAAAATAAATTGCAAACGTATAGGATGTGTATGGGCAACATGACGACGCTCGCGGGAATATTTGCGTCTATGGCTCGCTCTGTGATGTCATCTCCCCTGCTAGCCTCCCGGATGTTGCTTAGCAACCGCCTCGCGCTCGCACCGCGTTTAGATGCACGGATTATTTTCATTTTGTGAGTTTTTATGTATTAGGTTAGGTATTTATTCTTATAGTTAATATATTTTTGCATATTTACTCGTATCTTCACGACTCGTACTTACAAATATTCAAGTTTCTACCCGTTTATTAAGATCGAGTAAAATTTACTTAAAAATTATGTTTATTGTATAAGAGCCCTTTAATATTCACTTTATTCTTAGTTAATTATTTATTTTAAAAGGTAATATACAAGAAAATATTCTGTGAAAATTTGAAGCGTCTACCTGTTACCATTTTTAATGTTGAGTGAAAAAAAATAACGATAAAAACGCGTTTATTGTATTAGGTTAATATTTTATTTTTAGCATTTGTTGTTATAGCGGCAACGGAAATACATCATTTATGAAAATTTCAGCTTTCTAGCTATCACAGTTTATGAGATACAGCCTGGAGACAGACAGCGGAGGCTTAGTAATAGGGTCCGTTTTTACCCTTTGGGTACGGAACCCTAATAAACATCTATTCTAGGGGCTACTCGGTCAAAAAAAGAATTAAATAGACTAACATTTAATAAATGCCCGACACAAATTATTAATGTCACTTGTTCTTTCCACAATACATTTAATTATTATCTATTAGCTAACCGGTTTCATATATAAGCATCATCAGAACTATACCAATGAAGATATGACTGTTGACTTAAAAAAATTATAATGAAATACATGGTGGAAAATACAAGTAATTAATTAATTGTCTCCAAAAAATTGGGTCCAGAATTGAGTTTCACTAAGTGCCGACGATAACTAGATTAGTAATTATAAATATTTGTTTTCGAATTTTATAATAAGCTCTTGAGAAAACTCAGTTATTTGAAAATATAGACAGACCTTTCAATTTTATTTCTAACTAAATTTTAAATTTACAATATTTAAGGCTTTTTGAAATTTACATATACTCGTATATACGATAATTTGCCGCCATTTTGTATATAGTGACAGTAGCGTTTCGTATAGAAATTTCGGGGCTTCTAATCACTAAACCTTTAAGTAAATTAATTCCTAATTTGTTCATAGTTTAAAAACCTCATTTCAACATAGACGTTAATAGGTGTTTTCATTATACGTTCCGTGTGAACCATAAAATCATAAACAATGAAGAGAACCAAGTACAATTTTAAAGAAAACGTAGAATGGAATGAAATTGAAATTGCCAGCAGGAGAAATTGTTGCAGATGAAAACAATTGTTGTTTTTACACTTATGTTTTCCAATTTCTCTCATACAGAAATAAAAATCAGAAAAGGTTTAGTTCTTGTATTGTTCTTAGATACTACTATTAGGTACCTACATTATTTAGTTTTGTTACATATTTTCTATATTATATACCTATCAAGTAAATATATCTGTATGTGTTGCTGATTTTTTATATAAGAGGAGGCAAACGAATAAGTGGGTCACCTAATGGAAAATAATCCAATCCGCAACACCAGGAGTATCACAGATGCGTTGCCGACTTTTAGTTACTTTGTAAGCAATATAGTATTTCTTTTGTATGAGAAGATCGTAAGAAATATCCGTGGCCTATACAAGTTGTACATGTTATAGGTGCGCCGATGTCTTTGGCTGGGGTGCAGATCTGCAAGTCTTTCGGCTACCTTGCTATATAACATATTCCACTAAGCAATCAGTCATATTCAGGTGGTAGAGTAGTGTATTCCAGCGCCTTACCTATTAGCAATCGCATTTATTCTTTCCATTGTGTTTGTCCTTGAGGCTAGCCGTTAAACACGAACATAGGCCTCCATAAGCTTCTCTCATTCATACGAGTTTATAATTTAAAAAAATTAAGTAGATTTTATGGTACTTTACAACTTTAAAAATCTAATAATAGTAATAGTACCAGTAACAGTAGCAGTATTTTTACATTTTCATTTTCATTATCAAATCGTGGGTGCCTTGGTTGTACCTCTGCCTACCTCTTCGGGGATATGGGCGTGAAGATACTTCTTTTTTATTATCAAATCGATTTAAACATTTACCACAAAATAATTATACAAAACTAGCTGACATACTAGTGGCGACATCATCACCACCTATTTTTTAAGCATTCAAAAATCAACTTAAATCCAAATGCAAAACTTTCACCAAATCGGTCCAGCCGTTAAAGGAGAGTTACGTGATAAACACACATTCAAAAGCAATATGTAACATACTTAGGTATGTAAATACGTCGTACTGAATTTATATCTATAACAGTACGTCAGAACACAGTCAACAGTACAGTGTTGAACAATGTAGGTCTCAAAGAATTACATTTCTAGAAGGAGTTTAAGCAATGTTTTTTGAAACATTACTTTATGTGCTTATATTTAGGCTTATTTTTAAAAAAAAATCTAAATTACTATCTTAATCATTAGAGAATTGTAGATTTGATTCAGTTAAGTTTAGGAAGTTACTGCTTCAATTACCCATCAACAAATTTTGACTAAACTCACACACACACACATACACACACACACACACACACACACACAGAGAGAGAGAGAGAGAGAGAGAGAGGGGGGGGGNNNNGATACGTATTATTTTGTTACTTGCATTAGCCCAAGGATGCTAAAAATTGCCAATCTATTTAACTTCTAAAAGTGAAACCATATTATTGCTAACATAATTCGTTGTCATTTGACACATTGCAATCAATTGCTGATTGCTAATTTAAACGTGCGAGGAATTGGCCTTACCTTCCGCTTTTTTTTTTCAAACGCAAAGCTAAAAGGAAAAGTCAGAGAGATATAACTGTAGTAAGTTGACGTAATCTCTGACATCGTCCTGTTTACAAAATACTGTTAAATTGTATGCTGAAGTTTAGTAATGTGCTATTTATTACATCGTCAAAGGGAACCGACAAACCATAAAACACTGCTGAAATTTGCATTGCTTTAAAACAAACTTTAACTACAAACTGATTAAATTCGAGAAAATAGTAATTTAAAATTAAAGAGTTAGATAAACAGTAACACTGCAAAACATCCGATTCCAACTTCATTACCATGTCACTAGGTAAACAAAAATGCTCTGTCAGAATATATAACATATTGTTATGACTTACTTTTTAAAAAAAAATTTAATTAAAATATTCGGGAGTAATCACGTAACAATAATAAAATAAAATTAAAAATTTAAAAAAACGCCTACAAAAACTTAATTTGCCTTTAAAAAGTAAAAAATTCCATACATATTTGCAGACATTCGGTTAATCTCCTTATTTTCACTAACCACAACTTCACAACTTTTTATCGGCTCAACCGATTTTCATCAAACATGTCTAGGAACCTCGCACATAAGTTACCTTTCATACAAAAAAAAACTAAATTGAAATCCCTGCATCCGTCCGGCAATTATGATGCCACAGACAGACAGACACACAGACAGACATATCAAACTTATAACACCCCTCTTTTTGCGTCGTGGGTTAAAAATGAAACTTACACATAGACGAATTAAGAGAAAAGTCGTTTAAAAAAGTTAAACTCGTTTGTATACTTCAGGATGACCTTCAGAAATTAAGATACTATCATACAAAATATAGGAACACGATAATAAATTTCTCTTATTCACAGCTAGCAGACAATATCTTTAGATTTTCTGTCTTCAGATTTTTCATTTTATTACATCTTTTTATTATACTTAAAGTCAAATAAACTTTAAAACACCGGGATGTAATTAAATTAATCTACATAATGCCAAAATTATTTTTTTTAATTAAAAATAAAAAGTCAAAAAGAATTGGATTTTGTTTTTTATAGTATTAGATTTTTATGATGTGATTAGTAGGGAGCATAAAATTTGGCAAACTTCTAGTTTAGGAGTAGGAGAAGTGCAGAACGCTAATATTTTTCTATGCTTATAAAGTACATGAAATCAATAAATAAAACATTTCCCACACAACCATGCATTTGACACACACAACCAAATATATTGATGTTAACGATAAAAGAACACAGATGGCGCACTAAAAAGTTTGGAAACAAAGTAGTTGGTCTTGAGAAATGAAGATGGCGTTCTTATCAACAAGGTATTAAAATTTATTATGGTCGAATTTCGACTAATGGGCGACCACTAGTATATATACTCGAATCGAGTATACCTATCATTTTAAGTTCTCTTGAACACAACACTGGCGAATAATCAACATTTAGCTAATAGTAAACTATAAATTATTTTATCGAATTTGTTAAATTCTTTTGTAACTTAATGTTAACAATCCACTAGTACTGTATTCAAAAGTACCTAAAATGACAAACGATTTTGATTTTTAATTCGCGTGATATTAAGATTCAAGAGTAACCCTATAGATCCCAGAATCAGAAGCAAGATGATTAAGACTATCTTAGTTCATGTTTGTTCATAACTAGTTCATTCAGTGATAAAAGTAATTTGGTATTCTTATAGTTATAGTTGGTAGTATCGCCTCTGTGGTCTAGCGGTCCGGTTGTTGGACTAGACTGCATGAGGTCCCGGGTTCGAATCCCGGGTCGGCCAACAAAAAGAAAATTGGATTTTTCCAATTTCCTAATAAAAAATGTTGGTCGGGATTGGAAAAGTGCCCGGTTGGCGATAGGCTTGCACCTATCACATTGTGGGACTTAGTGTCTTCGGCTAGTCGTGGGTGTCTTGGTTACATCTCTGCCTCCCTCTTCGGGGATATGGGCGTGAAGATACTTTTGGTATTCAGGAGCAATGTGATAGTGGCGCGATATAAAACGACATTGAGGAAGGAAATTTCTAGAATCACAGTACGTAATGGACCATGCCATGTAGGCCGACCCCTACCAAACGTACCGTAATCTGGTCAAGGCTGGCACGATAAATTTGAGGGTAATTTGCCCATTTCTCTAATTCATTTGTAATTGTATCCATTGGGTTGCAGATTTTGATGCAATTTATCGAATGGAAGGAATTATAGAAAGAGTTCTTCATATTTAGAAATTTAAGTCGCTTGAATACTCCAAATATGCTCTCAACAATCTGGATATTAGACCAAATGTACTGGGCTACAGTACACGATAGTGCTGAGTTGCAACTGAAGTTATGATGGCAGGAATAGATAAGGATGCCTATTAAATTAAACAAGCTA
>NJDC01002973.1:28596-43792 GCA_002245475.1 Calephelis virginiensis | reverse complement strand
TAATAAAAAATGTTGGTCGGGATTGGAAAAGTGCCCGGTTGGCGATAGGCTTGCACCTATCACATTGTGGGACTTAGTGTCTTCGGCTAGTCGTGGGTGTCTTGGTTACACCTCTGCCTCCCTCTTCGGGGATATGGGCGTGAAGATACTTTTGGTATTCAGGAGCAATGTGATAGTGGCGCGATATAAAACGACATTGAGGGAGGGAATTTCTAGAATCACAGTACGTAATGGACCATGCCATGTAGGCCGACCCCTACCAAACGTACCGTAATCTGGTCAAGGCTGGCACAATAAATTTGAGGGTAATTTGCCCATTTCTCTAATTCATTTGCAATTGTATCCATTGGGTTGCAGATTTTGATACAATTTATCGAATACAAGGAATTATAGAAAGAGCTCCTCGTATTTAGAAATTTAAGTCGCTTGAATACTTCAAACATGCTCTCAACAATCGGGATAATAGACCATATGTACTGGGCTACAGTACACGATAGTGCTGAGTTGCAACTGAAGTTATGATGGCAGGAATAGATAAGGATACCTATTAAATTAAACAAGCTAAGATGTTTAATTCTATTATATTGACATACACTATTTTTATTTAACTTGCATGATACTTATTTTAAACGATTTTATAAAGAATCAAACAATAACGTTGCTAGTTATAATATCTAAACATATATAAAAATATTAATAAAACTAAATCTAACGTTTAAAATAGAATTATTTAGGTAGGTATATAGCTAAACTGACCATTTTTTAAGCTCAAAACGGGACGTCCGTATATTATCTGTATGGATGGACCATAGGCACTATAATATATATATTATTATATATCTATTAGGTAATATGACCAAATGGGAAAATGAACAAAGGCGTCTAACCCATATAACAATGAAAATAAACACAACTTTTTTAATGTTCTTTATTTAGAGTGCACATTCATTAAAATTATTTTTATTATAAGAAAAAGAAAGAAGTTATTACCAGCTTCAATAAAACAACTTTTCTGTGGCAGTAATTACTAAATTATATACAACATATTTTTTAGTTATATTTATATTTTTCGGAGGAACAAATTTGCTTTAATAAAGATGGTGTTGATTTTAAATAAGCATAAAATTCTTGACACGTCTATCACGAAAACGGGACTATTTTGCGTCCCGGAACATTGTACGGGGACAACGGGACGCGTGGTCGAATAAAGGGACAGTCCCGTTTAAAACAGGACGTATGGTCAGTTTATATATAGCATACAGAACCCAAAACAGGGTCATTAAATTTTTGTCGGTTTGTCTGTTCACTTTTTATGCAAAAATAAATATTTTTGCGTTACATATTTTTACCAAATTTGGCGTAGTAGTAGTAGTAGATTATAGTCAACATCCCGAATACCTTTTACTGCGGGAAAACCATCCTATCACTCAACCACAAAGTAATTTCAAAGTGTGTACGAAGTTGTGGTTAATAACTAGTTAGTAATAAATTAAAATAATAATCCTCAAGTCATTTCCAGTAAATCAATAGTAATGCATGTCCAATGCCTTGTTTTAAACCAGCCTTTCCCAAAGTGGGCGATAACGCCCCCTTGTGGGCGCTGGAAGCCTAGAGGGGGGCGGTATAAATCTTGAAAAAAATGTTTTTTTTTTAAACTAGGCGCAACAAATATGTTATTGAGGTTATTGACAAGAAACAAAACGAGGGGGGGGGCGCTACAAAACAACTGATTTTCAAAGTGGGCGTTACATGAAATAAGTTTGGGAACCTCTGTTTTAAACAAAACCTATTCCTACCAGCACCTACACTAGCTTTTTAATCACCAGTTCTGTTGATATTCATCACGATCAGCGTTAATTCTGAGTATGAAATAGCAGGAACTCAGGTTTCTCATACATTAGGTATTTTAACCAAGGATATTAGGAAATATTTCCGAATATATTTTGATTGAAAAAACATTAAATATCCCAAAGTAAACGTGTTTATTGGTACTAAAAACACGTTAAATATTTTGATTAATGTGTTCGACTAACCTGCATAGACGCTTCAAGCTATCATATACCCTTGTAGGCGCAGTCGGCCCGAATTGAGGGCGAGCTACGGATCGATACATACAGACTCAGACATAACACGCCGCTAGGCGGCCGCGCAGTGCGCCTCTGCCTCGAGGCATAGCCAGCAAATAAACAATCATATTTCTAGCTAAAACCCCCGCGAATTTAGCTCCATTCGGCTAATATTAGCCAGTTTAAGATTGTGTTCATAAACAGTGTCAAATATAACGCACGAAAAAGAAACCTTACAAGTGTACATTATAAAATATTGTGTTCTTTAGTCAAATGTGTTCAGAATGTTAGTGGTGAATCCAGAATTTAGTGACGACGAAAATTAAAAAAAAATATTAAGTGCTTTTTTTAAGTGTGTCAAAACGTTTATGTGTCAGGATTGTTGTGATAAAACAAATGTACGTATAACCAAGGTAATATTTTTAACTATATCAAAGTTCAATGACCATCTTAAAGGTTTATATTTAGGCTTTTGTTATTAGGGTTATTTATGTGTTCGTTGATCCGTCTGTCACATAGGATGCTTTGAGTTTGGAGTTGTTATATAGCCCTGATGATGCTTGTATAGCCAAACCGGTTGGCTAAACCATAAAAATAAAAAAAATAATAAAATATATTGTGGAAAGTACAAGTGTTTCTAAGTAAATTGTACTTTACGAATCCTTGAAAATATTATATACCTACCATATTTTTACTGTAAATATTTTTAAATTGCCATATTCGTAATATAAATGTTGAGAAGATTCCTGTTTGACCGATTTTGGCGAAGGTTTCTGAGGATTGCAGTCAGAAAATCCGTTGGTTTTCTTTTCATCTGATATCATGTAACAACAAAAAACATATTTTTGTGTGTCAAAAGATATCGTACAAGCAAGCGTTGGATCCCTACCTGATCTAAATGCTTTACAGTAGAGTACTGTCATACTGTAATGACCTATTTAACCATTGCTCATCTCTTGGGAGCTGCCAGGCAAGACTGCAGATGGTCTATTCGGCACAGAGGACCCGGGCCAACACGGGGAACACTTTAGAATAATATAATAATACAGCATAAACGATTAGTACTAAAAAAAGTATATTTACACCTATATCTCCAAAGTGGTAGGCAGAGGAACAACCAATGCACTCACGACTAGCCAGAGACACTAAGTTCCGCAATGTGATAGGTGGCAAGCCTATCTCCCAACCTGGCACATATCCAAGCCCGGGCAACTTTATTTTTAATAGAAAGTTTAAAGGACCACTGGACCACAGAGACTATTAGTACTAGTTTGGTGTAAATAGGTCCCGGGTTCGATTACTCTGAAACAGTTTTTTTTTTCTTAATAAAAACAGTGTTCCGCAATTGGACAAAGTGTCCGGTTACCACTTTGAGGTTATGGGCGTGATGATACCTTTTTTAAAGTTCATATTGATTGTAATTTAATCACAATTAAACCGCATAAAACCGGCTTCAATTTCAATAAGTCATTAGTAATTTAGGTACAAAAAATTTAGTACTTTCCGTGATTTTCCTATCAGACAGTAAAAAATTGGATCTACCGAAAGGACGTAACTCTTTTAAATCAAAACAATTTTTAAAACTGGATCAGAAATAAGGAAGAAATCAAATAGCATACAAAAAAGAATAGGAGTCGAATATATAAACTCCTCCCTTCTATCGAAATCGCTCAAAGCAGTCAAACGAGTAATATCCGGTTCCTATATTCAAAAACGAGTCGTTTTGCTTACGATTGGTAGTTTTTGGTACGAATTGTAAAATCTCTAACTACGATCGTTCGTTATCAACTGTGATTAACACATCTTCACTTTTAAGCAAATTACCAGTAGTTATACTTACGGATTACGGTTCGTTGATTATAGAAACCGAGCTTAAAACATAATAGACGCATGAACGAACTCTGGCGGTTAATGTTGTTTAATTTCTATAAATATTCATAATTTCATAAAACATTTTAACAGCGAATGCAGTTACTGTATAAATTAAGACTTTGTATTAAAAACATCAGACAGAAAAAAAATGTCTGCTGGTGTTTAGGGTCTTCTATTAATTCATATTTATTCTAATCGCACTAGTGGTCTAGGGTTGGACCTTACTTTATAAAGTCCCAAGGTCGATGCATGTGTCAATAACGAAGCGTATGTGTTTTTCTTTATTTTCTAGCAAAAAAATGACATTGTTCGAGATTTGCCACCTATCACACTGTGTGATAGACATCGGCAAGTCGTGGTTGCACTGATTGTGCTTCGGGGGTACTGGCGTGAATATACAAATACTAGATATGACCTAGTACACTTAGGTACCTACCATGTAACTGTTTCGCTGCTGAACATCTTGAAAGGCGAAGGTAGGTAGGTTTTTGAAGTGAAAACTTCTTAAGCGGCGTTGCGCACTTTTTTTGGAATGGGTAAAAACTTCTAAACTCGCGTAATAAAATTCGTAAGACGGCGCAGGGTGCTTGCGCGAATAAGGCGGCGCAGGGCGCTAGTGCGAATATTCGTGTTGTCATGTCTGTATACGATAGCGCAATAAATAAACATTGTGTTCTACCACATAAATTATAGTACTTTAAACCTTATAATTCAAGCAATTCGTGCAAAATTATTCCCTAACTCAAAATATCAAAAATGCACAACGATAATATTCAAGTTTTCACTTCTGCCGGCACTCCAGGAGTGCAACCTGTCGTTTTTTTTACTAAAACTGGTTTTAGGGGTTTTCGTAAACTTACAGATTCTTATCGTCATATCAGTACGCGCAACAGTCTTGTTTCTGTTTTGTGGGTATACTAATTCACGCGACTTACGTCACTAGTGCGGGTTGGCAACGCAACATTACCATTTTACAGGTAGGTACAGGCAACGTACAGTTCTTAACTTTTCTTTTTACTTTAATAGAAAAAACGCAACAAAACTAAAATCCAAGCTTCATGTTGGCAACGCCTCACCATTCACTCTATTAAATTCATCACCAGGTGAGAATTTAATTTTAAATAATACCACTATGTTAAAGTTACCATTTATATTTCACCGCCTCGTTGGTCGAGTGGCTAGAGTACACGCCTAACTACACCGACCAACCGCGAGGCTCTGGTTTGATTCCCGACGGGGCAGGCATTTGTGTGATGAACATTTAGATGTCTGCATTTTCGGGTCTGGGTGTTTATTAAATTTAAATTTATTCTGGTATCTATTTAAGTATTTATATGTAGGTATTAGAATCGTTGACTAACACCCATAACACGAGCATATAATTTGCTTACTTTGGGGTTAGATTCAATTTGTGTGACTTGTCCAGGGTTATTTATTTATTAATATTATTTATTTATTTATTATTTGTATATAAAGCAGGACATAGGCAACTTCTTATCCCTTGATTTAAAAACTTTTTAACCCGTTTAGAAAGTAAGTGAAATTACTGTACAATTAAATATCAAATTACAGTTTACAATAGCTTGTTGCCTTGGAATCGGGGTCAGGAAACATGAGTCATGTATAAAATTTTATTGTTTAATCGTAGCCTGAGAAGATATTGTCATCGCATATTTATACGTATTTAGAATAAAAAATATACACTTTAGAGGTCAACGCTTGTACTTTTCCAACATACACTTTATTTAACACTTTACTGAACGCTAAATAAAAACAGACTTTTTTATCTTCACTTATAAAGCCCTGATGATGCTGTGAAAAGTGAAACCGGTTGGCTGTAGCGTAACATAAAGTATTAAATAAAGTGTATAGTGGAAAAGTACCAGCGTTTACCTTAAAAAGTGTGTAACAATGGAATTCCATTAAATGCCGACGATAACAAGTATAGATTCTATAAAAAATACACATTTTTGTTAATTTTATTGCGCACCCACAAAACTAATTTTAAGTTAACGCTATGTTTTTTCAATGATAGTAACAGAAAGAGACATAACACGTTTAGTGCTTTTAGATTAGTTTGTATATGCCATTTCTACAGACTTTTTATCATGAACACTACTGACAAAGACCTGACGTCATTTCCTTTTTTTAGAAATGGCTAATATGTTGCTAACCGTGAGGTCATTTCCATGTCATTCCCAAACATAGCTGACTCTTTTGTAGGTATTTACATGCCCCATGCAGTTATATATTTCTTTTTTTATGACATTGGGAGGCAAACAAGCAGACGGATTTCCTGATGATAAAGAAATTCACGTCGCCTAAAGACACCAAAGAAGTTGTCAACCTGAGACTTGGATTTTAGGCCTCGAGCAAAACCGGCTACATACCTTATCCTCAGTATCGTAACACGTCAACGGCAAGCGCTGATGTTACGGATATAATAATAGCAAAATGGTATGAGGTACAAATTTATTTTGAACGCATTTAACTCTGCTATAACTATTGTACGACGGATATAAAATGATATATCTCTGGATATATATTTCATGTAAGTATGTTTAAAGCACCGCAATATTTTCCAATTTAATAGCACTTGGAGTATTCTAGAATACTCCATATTTATTACAAACTAGTAGCGGAACTATCCCCCGTAATATTCCTATATATCTTTCCTCAATAACCTTGATATTTGTTATACCCAATGCACGTAAAAGGAATAACTTAGATTCCTTTGTTCCTTCAACATTCATTGCTTTATAGAAGGTACTTTTATTTGTCGAAATCGACTATAAACTATTATAGTAACTGTTATTTCTTCCTTCTTTTATAGCGCTCTCAATTTAAATTTCTATAACTTCAAATATACTTTCTCGCTATTATTCATATTAATGTTTAAACTTTGCCTTGCATTGTCTCTTCTATTATTTTAATTTCAACTTTCGCAATTCAGTTTTTAAGTTTGATTTTAATTTGAATATAAGGATTCCCTTCGTTCGAAAAGTTTTAAAATGAATGTCGTTGGAAGGTCTTCGATCTTAATTTGTAAAAAAATTCTCAATAATAAACGATAATTGAATGGTTTTAATTATATCTAATAATAAATATCACGTCACTGACTACGTAATAGAAATCTATTAGGATTATTAATCGTTGATGTTTGTCGATAGCGATCCAAAAAATACCATAAAAATATAAATTAAAAATTTTCAATAAACCCCCAAAAAAGCAATATGTTATGTAAATAAGAATCATCTTGATTACGCCAACTTTCAAACGAAAACTCCACGTTGCAACCTATCCATTCGAATTGTATTATAATCGGCTAGTCGAGGGTGCGTAGTCATTATGCCTTTGCCTACCCTACCCTTCGGGGATATCGATGTGAAAATACCTTAATTTTATCTATCATTAAAATAGCGTTTCTTTTAACGCTCTTACTTTTCTCCACCGTTGAAATCGTATTTTTTTTCTAGCTCTGTTTTAATCTATCATTGAAATAGCGTTTGTTTTGTAGCTCTTACTTTTGTCCACCATTTAATAGCGTTTGTTTTGTAGATCTTCCTATCGTCCACCATTGAAATAGCGTTTGTTTTGTAGATCTTACTTTCCTCTACCATAGAAATAGCGTCTGTTTTGTAGCTCTTATTTTTGTCCACCATTGAAATAGCGTTTGATTTGAGACTCGCACTTTTGTCTATCATTGAAATAGCGTGTAATTTGACATTTTGCTCTTGAATATCTACAATTAAGTACATCAACTTCATCAATATCGTATTTCCTCCTAAATCGTATACCTAGTAGTACGTACAAATTCAAGTTTCCAAACACGACGTTTAAACACGAAATACAATCATTAAGTTCACGAACACTATCGTTAAAACTTTTTGCGAGGAAACGTTATTACTGCACTAGAGATAAAAATGCGATACAATTTGTCCAACGGATATTAACTTTAAAAGAGTAACTCTAAAGAAGAAGCTTGTTTTGAACAAATTGGTAAGCCTGACACGAAGAGTGTTCTACGGTGTGGAAAATTTGTACCTTTATGTAAGAGGATTGTGTAGCAGGAGTTTGCTGTATCATACCAAATACAATCAACATCTTTCTAGCGTTTGTTACTATTGTTTATCATATTTAAATACACAGGTTCACTCTCTTTGGTGCAAATTTGATCACCGCTTCGTGGGTAGATTTAGGAATCTAAATGAATGATGAGGAATGATTGGATTGGAGAAGTTTTGGAGCTTCTAGGCATCTAATACCCCCATATACAAAAGCAAATAATGAACATTCATTTAAATTTAAATTTCATTTAAATTTCCTTCATCTCGTGCCTATTGGTATAAGCCTCGTCAAGTAATTCCTGTAGTTATCTATCCTATGTGATAAATAAACCAAAGTAATTGATTTTATTTAACACGATAAAATGTGTTCTTAAGTACCTACTTTATCTCTGAAATGAATGTGTATGATATAGCTCTACGTTAGTCGACATACTTATCCCACTAAATTTTCAGTGCTATACCATCTTCTTAACATTTGGATAATATAGCTAGTGTTCTGTCATTTAGATAAGAGAAGTTCTAGCGCTTTGGGTGTCAGCCATTGTACATTTACATGCAAAATTCTGCTCGTACGGATGGCGTCACAGAGTCGCTCCAGTATATTCCAGAATACTAAATTCTAATATCGAAGTTTCTGAATCAGCATCAAAAACTACGGATGCAGGAATTTTAAAACATATAACTTTGCATAAACCTTATTTCTCTTATATTATATATGGATAAAGTCAAGTCTCATGATTATAAAGAATAAGAGAAGATGTTACTGATGACGTTGAGTTATTCTAGCGGCAACCGTATCCTTCAGCAAGCAGAAATATATATTGTGTCTATAAGCTTTAATAAAATTAATAAATGTAAAATATGAGCGACGGCTATATATACCACCAAGAGAGCTACCTACTACAATTTATAGGAGTAGCTTCCATTAGAACCAACATTTGTAAAGCATGTATAAAGTCATTTTCCATTATTGTTATCGTCATCAATTTAGGAAACTCGCCTTCTTTCTTTCGATTCTCTTTGTGCAGTCTTTATATCGTTAACACTATTACATGCTTTTATTAAAAATTCGCATCTTAATTTTAAAGCAGCTATCCTCAATCGATTGATCGGGTTTTGGCATTCAAAGTTTGATGATAAGGAAATGTTATGAGTTAATGGTGCTAATATGAAGATGGAGACGAAAAGTAGTACAGGAACTCTTAAAATACTCAACATTATCCTTTCGATTTTGGCTAATTTTATGGCTCAGTTAGTACTTTTAAAATCGACTGTTGAGAATATCCCCTGAATATAAAAGCTTGTCGCAAAATTGCTAAAAACTTTTGTTTCATATAAATCATTTGTGATAATGGTCTAAAGATCTGAACTTAGGTCGACCTTTATAGAGCTGATAATAGGATGAAACATATTTTACAATAAATGTAGTATACCTACCTACTTTTTAAACAAATCGGTTGCCTAAAAAAATCCTGCTTAGATTTTTTGTATTTTTTATGGAAAGTTTTTTTAAAAAAGTTGAAATTTTATAAGAAAATATGCATATTGTAGACGTCTTTTAAAGACGGGATCTTTAAAAGACGTCTACAATATGCATATGCGTTTTATTGAAAACACGGTGATATATTATGTTTGAAAAAATTTTTTTTTGATATTTCAAAAAAATCAGATCAGGATTTTTATAGGCATCCCATTTTTACTATTTTATCTAACATACATACCACCTTACTAATCAACCTCAGCCCTAACTAATCTAACTAATCTAATCTTAGCAACTAATCGCCCGTTGATCTGTTGTGTAACTTCATTTTTTGTTCGCAAAAGTGTAGTTAGTAGTTACACACCCTATGAACGGGCGCGTAAGTTTTTTTAGTAAGGGGGTAAATGTATTATACAATATGTTTTATTCTATTATCAGTTCCGTGTAGGTCGATATATATTCAAATCAACCATAACAATAAGGATAAATTAACAATAAGAATCCATAAATTGCAATAATAATAAATATTTGTGTGTAGGCCGAGCTGTCATTAACGAGAATCTTAATTAAATTACAAAGCGCAGAACACCTCCAAGGTGGGCGATAATTTATAACGTTATGACTTATGATAAAAGGTCGTCGATATGACCAATTAACACCACGACTGAAGTTTGCGATATTCATAAACAAGGATAATAACTTTCTGTCATTATGGTTCCGCAAATAAAAAAAGCTGTGACAATATACATATTTCCCTGTGTTAGTCCGGGTCATTATTAAATTGATCATCTGCCTTTCTAACTGGTAGAAAATAAAAGAAGCTAGGCTGTACTCGCTTTTATCTTTGATCTTTTTGAGCAAGCTGTTACTGATTTGTTATTTTTTTATATCGTAATTCCAAAAGTGTGTTTTTTTATCACGTTCTACCAATATCATTCGGGGTTGTATAAATAGAACATACCATCTGCCTTCCTGACAGGCAGCTCGTAAGAGACCTGTATAGATTAAATGGATTAATACCAACTAGTCCACTTGTAGTGGAGTGTTGTGCAGCAATCTGTCCAGGTAGGATCCAAGTGATAGCTCTATGTATTCCTGCTGCCAATATTAATAACAACGATATTTTTTGTGAGAAAGCAGTTGGCCTATAGAATTCTAAAGTACTCGCGATTAAAAAAAATTAACCATGTTTTAAAATAACACTCAAACTGTGTATTGTCTTAAAAGCACATATCAGGTATAGAGGTAGGCACAAGCTGGTCATCTACCATTAGCCAGAGGTACTTACTACCATAATATGATAGGTTGCAAACTTATCACCAACCGCGCTCTTATCCAAAACTAGGCAACGTTTTTTTAAAAAAAAAAAACATTTCGCCTCTGTGGTCTAGCGGTCCGGGTGTTGGACTTGACTGAATGAGGTCCCGGGTTCGAATCCCGGGTCGGCCAACACAAAGAAAATTGGATTTTTCCAATTTTCTAATAAAAAAAATGTTGGTCGGGATTGGAAATGTGCCCGGTTGGCGATGGGCTTGCCACCTATCACATTGTGGGACTTAGTGTCTTCGGCTAGTCGTAGGTGCCTTGGTTGTACCTCTGCCTACCACTTCGGGGATATGGGCGTGAAGATACTTTTTTTTTTTACAAAAAAATATTGAACGTATTTTATGAACTATTAGCGGCCCACCCTGAGCCCGCATGGTTTAGAAATATAGATATAAACCTTCCTCTTCAGTCACTTTATCTATTTAAAAAAAACGCATGAAAATCCGGTACGTAGTTTTAAAAATTCAAGCATACAAATGGACATAGGGACAGAGGAAGCGACTTTTTGTACTATATAGTGATGCTGTTCTGTTTTAAAATTCTTAAAATAATTCGCAAGTTTTTGCAATTTGTTTAAATATCAAATATGTTAATGAGGCCGTGTCTGCAAGGACGTTGTGTAAATACCAAAACATAAACCTTTTGTCTTCTGCAGGTCGTCTGGCACTTTGAATGCATAACATGCAGAATATGAATGTCAATTTACATTTTTTGCTTATTAATAAGCTTCAACAAATTAAATCAAGGTAACCAGCAGGCTCAAGATGCGTTCATAGGTCCTGATATTTTCTCTATTTATTTAAAGACAACAGTTTACGTCTAAGATTATAAATGTTTAAATTATCTTCCGAATAATTGTGGGACTATCACATTGTGGGACTTAGTGTCTTCGGCTAATCGTGAGTGCCCTGGTTGTGACTCTGCCAACTACTTCGGGGATGTGGACGTGAAGATACTCTTTTTTATCTTCCGTATATGCTAAAGCAGGAGTTTTTTTTATCTGACTCTAAGCATTGGAGAGGTGCTCAATTCGATTATTGTTTTTTATTTATTTTTCTGTTTAATACGCGATTACTCAGCCAATAGCCAACCGGTTTTGATGGTTCTTTTCTAGAAAGATATGTCATGATCAGACTAGTGGTTTTTGAAGACCTCATTAATGATTTCGTCAAGATTTCAAGTGAAAATGTAGGCATTATTAAGTGTAACTCAAAAACTACTATGTGGGGATGTGGAAGACTTTTTCGGAAACATTTGCTATTATTTAATTATGTATTTTTAAAAATAATCTCGTTTATTTTAAATCTTTTTTTTATAATAATACAGTTATTTATAGCCAGATGTTGCCTGTAGCTAAGCCGACCATTTACCTAGTTATCTTGTACGAACCCGTTTAGATATCAGGGTAAAAGTAACCTCAGTCAATTTCCACTCTTCTATCTATACATACACATACAGTAACATTCCTCTATGGCGACGTAATCAAAAGACAAACAAACACACTTTTTTATTTATAATAAAATGGATTTTAATGTAACCACAAATAAATAAATATTTTGAATATTGTCTACAAACATTTTCATACACAAGTCAATGAATTGTGTATGAAATGGTCAATTTCCATTCAATGATAAATAAATAAATAAAATAATTTTATTCAACGAACAAAAATTAAAACCCCTAACAAACCCCTGTACTAGGAAGGTATCCTGTATTACTGGGTACTCCGCTCAACCTCCTCAATGTTTTTCTATTATCGCTGTGAGATAGTCGCATATGCTGCGCATCGTAGCGCTGCTGATAATAGGATGATTTATTAATACGTACAAGTACGAGTATTCCACATTAAAGTTTTCAAATTAAGACAATTTTTAATGGTTTTTGATTATTTATTTATTCTTGTTCTCTAGTTTTTTAATTACTTTTTATAATCATTAATACTTTGACTACGTTGTGTTAATTTGGTAGACCACTTACAAATGAACACAAAACTCTTACGATGGTAAAGCCACAGGAATCTGTATTATATACACAAACTAGTTTAAACAATTTTGTTAGTTATTGTAATAACATTACATAATTTAATATCTTGTTTTATATTTTTCTCACGTGACAGGCACTTCTTTTATAATAAAATCATAATCGATCCATTTGTCAACTTATGACATAATCATAAAAGAATCAACAATTGTACGTATTTTTCGCAACGCCTTTTGCAATTTGCAGATTGAACGTTGTGAACATTTCGTTTTTGTATGTTCCACATTGGACCTTGTACATCCAATTTTATGTACTTCTCACCACCAGGAAAAGCAAATTGCGAAACCATATAACGAATACATATGGCTCGCACTGTCAAAAAGTTGTTAGATTTCATATAGACCAAAAGCAAATCTATACTCTCTATAAGCCTTAACTGAATAGGCTACATTTTAACACCTTAATCAAATTTATACGTCTTGGCCATTTTGCTACCGGCACATGAGCGTTAGGTGAAAACTGTAGGTATTCGGTGTTCATTATTTTCGTTACATATATAATTTACTAGTATATATTATTCGCCTCTGTGGTCTAGCGGTCCGGGTGTTGGATTTGACTGCATGAGGTCCCGGGTTCGAATCCCGGGTCGGCCAACAAAAAGAAAATTGGATTTTTCCAATTTTCTAATATAAAAATGTTGGTCGGGATTGGAAATATGCCCGGTTGGCGATAGGCTAGCCACCTATCTCATTGTGGGACTTAGTATCTTCGGCTAGTCGTGGGTGCCTTGGTTGTACCTCTGCCTACCTCTTCGGGGATATGGGCGTGAAGATATTATTTGCAGTAACGAAACGGCCATGCCAAATAGTTTGATTAGGATGTAAAATGTTTGCCTGTGCCTCTAGATACTTCTTGTGGTAATTTAAGCAAAACTGCAAGAAGTCGACTTTATTTTCAATATTATATTTATATGATAACTAGCGGCCCGGCCCGGCTTCGCACGGTTATTATATACATATAAACCTTTTTCTTTCATCACTTTATCTATTAAAAAAACCGCATCAAAATCCTTTGCGTAGTTTCAAAGATTTAAGCAAACACAGGGACATAGGGACAAAGGAAACGACTTTGTGTTAAACTATGTAGTGATATAGAAAATATGTTACTGTTGTAATATGTCTACAAAATTAATCTTCATTTCGCGTGGCCGTCACATCACTCCTGAACGGATGGACCGATTTTGTTGATAATTTTTTGTTGTGTTGGTCATTGTTAGCAGAAGGTTCTAGTTAAAAGCCGAGAAATTACAGGAAAATGGGAAAAACATTTTTTTGTCGCTCAAACTGGTAGTAGCTGTTCGCCGGGTCGGCTTGTTGTATATAAAAAATGAACCTTTACTTCCCCTGATTCTGTCATTCGTGGCCGGATCGAAAAATTTTAATAATTAATTATTGTCCTTATGTTTTTATGAAAAAAGAAACCACCTTAAATACCGACCTACATTTGAAAAAATAACCATAAAAAATCCATTTGTTTGTCGACCAACAAAAAAAATTGAGTTTTTCCAATTTTCTAATAAAAAAATATTGCTCGGGATAGGATATGTTCCCGGTTGGCGATAGGCTTGCCACTTATCACATTGTGGGGCTTAGTATCTTCGGATAGTCGTGGGTGCCCTGGTTGTGCCTCTGCCTAGATCTTTGGGGATATTGTCGTGAAGATACAACAACAAAAAAGATAACACATACATACATACATATCTTCACGCCAAGTCCCTTACGGGGTAGGCAGAGAGTATCGAGTGCCAGACCTCACGATCCTGACAAACCTGTCTTGCTTCCTTCACATTCATAACCCTTTTCATACAAACACGCCGGTTTCGGAGACTCTTGACACCACCCTCGGATAATATCCGATTGATCTGATCGTGAAATGTCAGCCTTGGTCTCCCCGGGTACCTACATTCATCCACATTCGCATTGTATATCAGCTTTGTCAATCTTTCATCTGTCATTCTTTCCACATGACCGAACTAGCGGAGCATGCCCTTAACACATAGACACACACACATAACACATAGACGAATTTATAACCTCCTCCTTTCTAAAGCTGGTTAATAATATTATAGAAAAATTTTTTGATGCTAATTATCCTTAAGACTTAAATTAACAGAAGATTGAAAAGTAAAGATGAAAAATAAGATCTTTGAATTGTGTGAAAATAACCAAAATATGAACATAACATAAACATTTTTGCATCGAATCAAATGGCGAAAACGTCGATAAAATGTAGACGTGATTCGCTTCACTAGCATCTCGATCGCGCAATCTTTTCGTCGTATTCCTCTCTAGACGCAGTAAAGACACGACTGTCATCTGGTGGAAATATCTGGGGATTCACATTGA
>NJDC01002973.1:0-27850 GCA_002245475.1 Calephelis virginiensis | reverse complement strand
TGACCTACATTTGAAAAAATAACCATCAAAACCCATTTGTTTGTCGGCCAACAAAAAAAAATTGTGTTTTTCCAATTTTCTAATAAAAAAATATTGCTCGAGATAGGATATGTTCCCGGTTGGCGATAGGCTTGCCACCTATCACATTGTGGGGCTTAGTATCTTCGGATAGTCGTGGGTGCCCTGGTTGTGCCTCTGCTTAGATCTTCGGGGATATTGTCGTGAAGATACAACAACAAAAAAGATAACACATAGACGAATTTATAACCTCCTCCTTTCTAAAGCTGGTTAATAATATTATAGAAAATTTTTTTGATGCTAATTATCCTTAAGGCTTAAATTAACAGAAGATTGAAAAGTAAACATGAAAAATAAGATCTTTGAATTGTGTGAAAATAACCAAAATATGAACATAACATAAACATTTTTGCATCGAATCAAATGGCGAAAACGTCGATAAAATGGAGACGTGATTCGCTTCACTAGCATCTCGATCGCGCAATCTTTTCGTCGTATTCTTCTCTAGACGCAGTAAAGACACGACTGTCATCTGGTGGAAATATCTGCGGATTCACATTGAGAGCCGAGAAATAGTATTATAAAAGTACACCATCGGGAATAAGCACGATATTGGCTGTTGTCGTCTGTCGATGGCTCGGACGGATCTTTTGTCGTATAACGTTATATCTAGTGACAGTATTTTATTTATGTATGTTTATAGATTAATCTTTCATTCATGCTTTCCAAATAACACATGAGGATATTCACATTATGCTTAACTTTTACTTATTTTTATTTCAAGCATCATTGGGGCTTTTAACGAGGGATAAGTAAATTTCCACATTCTTTTTCTTTCTTTAGGTTTTGGCCTTCACGTTAGTATTTAGCCATTAGTCAAGTAGAAATTTGCAAAGTAAAGCGGTGGCCTGTTTACCCAAGCTCATGAATGAGATTTGGCGGCAACGAGTAAATACATGATACCCTAATTTCTTAATGATTATTTCATTTGTGCACTTTCACTGAATAAAATTGTACAAAATGCCACCAAAATTGACTAATTTCACTCAATATCAACACGAAATTCAATAATTATGAAAAAACTTCGACTATCTTTTCTCTCGATGGCGCCAAAACTCCACTTTCCACATTTAACCTTCAGTATTTGGTTATTGGTTATTGAGGGTATTTTAATAAATTCCTTATGTGAATTCTTAAATGTGTGTAATGCAAAACGTTTATATTCATCAGGAAACTTTTTATTCATATAATATCAGTAATTAGTGCCTGTAAAAAGTGAAAAGTGGAACTTGGCTTAAGTGTAATAAAAATTATAAAGTGCGAAAAAAATGAAAACTTGAATATTAACGTTGTGCATTTTTGATATTTTAGAATGGTTAGGGAATAATTTTGCACGAACTGCTTTAATTATTAGTATGAAAGTATTATCATTTATGTGGTAGAATACAATATTCATTTATTGCGCACACATAGTACACAAACATGACAACACGAACATTAGCGCAAGCGCCCTGCGCCGTCTTACGAATGTTCGATCAGGTCACGTGTCCTGACGCGAGTAAATTTTAGAAGTTTTTACCCATTCCAAAAAAGTGCCAACGCCACTAAAGAAGTTTTCACTTCACTAAAGTGTATTGTGAAAAAGTAGAAGTGTTAATTGGAAAGAACGTATAGTACCACCAAGTGCCGATGACGAAAGTTATTTAAATTTTAATCTATTATTGTTCACTTATTAGTAAGCTCTGAATATATATATATATAAACGTATTATTTCCACATAAGCCGTCTTATTAATAAGCATGGACTAAAGTAGGAGTAAAGTTAAGTTGATATTATAGTCTGTACCACATAGTAATGAAGATTATCTGAAATACTACATATATAAAATCTGGTTTAACCTTGGAGTACTTTATTATGTGCTTATTATTAAGTAGGGCTATGTCTACTCCTGCGTTGGTCCGGGTCCTTTATATAGAATAGACCATCTGCTTCTCTGCCTAGCAGCTCATAAGAGGCGAGGATAGGTCAAATGGCTTACTAACAAAATAAGATTGCTGTGCAATAATTTTCCCGGAATAAATTTAGAGTCCTCCCTCTTCCAGCCACAATAATGTCTCATGTTCTTGTTAGTAGGTTAGGATTGTCTTGAACGTTAGAACTGGACGCGACGCGACTATAACATCTATGGTGTCTATAGGCCAAGGTTTTGTGGCAATCGAAAGTATTTGAAATCATATCTGAAGTGACAGCATAGATGCAATTAAACAAAAACTTCCAGCAAATATCTTTGGATAATAGAATTTCCAGACCTTGACTAAAATATGAACATTAATTTTAAAGAAAAACGATATTTTCATCCCTGAAGCAACTATGTAATTGCTGATGACAGAGTGGAAAGTGGTTTGCATGAGACATTCCAGACCTTGAACATCTCGGTCGGTGCATACATAATGTGATATGAAATGAGTTACAGAAAGTTATTAAAGTTTTTTAATTTATTTAATGAAAGTTGTCATCAGGTGTAACTAATGGTGGAGGACGCTGTCATAAAAGATATAAAAGTTTAATTTTGTTAATTTAAACATTTTTTATGATAATTTTATTAATGTAACCATATCGGTTTTTTTTTTGTTTCATTTGACCGTGATGTTGGAGAAGAGATGTGACGAACCCATCGCAATGGGTTCGTCACATTTATGAATTATTCTACTAGTGCAATCTACTCTAAGTGGTAGATCGTTGTGCAGCAGCGTTGTCGATAAGTACCATCATATTTCTTTTAAGTGAGAGCTTTGCAAACAGGCTGTCTGATGGTAAGCTACAATCGTGGCCTATAGACGCCAAAGATGTTATAGGTGCGTTGCTGTCCCTGAGGCCAGGGTTGACGCTTTATTTTGCAGGCTACCGCCTACCTTACCTCCAAACCGAAACATATCAGAGTCCTTATGGTGGTAGGAATAGATAAGACGGTGGATCCCTACCCGATTGCAACAAGTTGCTGCACAGCACTCTATCACTAATAGTGTTGGTAATTACCTATATGTTAACCAGCGCGCGCCTCTTACGAGCTGCCTGGCAAAAAGGCAGGTGGTTTATGTTACTCAGCGAACCCGGCCCACCGGCACAACACAGGGAAACCTATTTTACGTATTCCTGTCATTTTTGAATTTCGTGTTGGATAACAGGGTAGCCAGTAACCACGGACTAGGTCCTCTCAGTCATGAGATTGCGACTCACCAGTAACATCTATAGTGTCTAATGGCGATGGTTGACTCTTACCCATCGGGTGAGCCGCCACCTCGTTCGATATTTTATAACAAAAAAAAACGACGGGTTGCACTCCGGGAGCGCCGGCAGAAGTGAAAACTTGAATATTAACGTTGTGCATTTTTGATATTTTGGAATGGTTAGGGAATAATTTTGCACGAATTGCTTTTATTATCAGTATAAAGTAATATCATTTTTGTGGTAGAATACAATATTCATTTATTGCGCTATAGTACACAAACATGACAATACGAACATTCGTGCAAGCGCCTTGCGCCGTCTAAACGAAACAGCAAGCGGTGGCATACATTTTCGCCGCGCCGTAGAAAGAGAGGGGGATACTTTCTCTCCTACGCCGCGCCGGCTGTTTACTCTCCATCAGTCTTACGAATTTTTGATCAGGTCACGTGTTTCCAAAAAAATTGCGCAACGCCGCTAAAGAAGTTTTTACTTCAAAAAACAACAAAAAATTATTTAGAGACGTACTTCTCGTGGGAATGACAATTTGTCCGCATAGCTACCGAAGGCCAATAAGGCTTCAATAATTCATGAAGTCCATACATCCGCCGCGCCGAACTCCCTAATTAAGGCATACAATACAATCAGTTTGTTCCCACTACACACTAGTGATGTAGGATTTTTAATATTCGCAAAGGCGAATACGAATTGTACCTGACAGTATTTTAAATCTTTTTTGCAAGACATTTTATTAGATACTTATATCTAAACATTTAATTATTTTTGGTATTCGGAGGCAGGGTTTGCTAATTGTCAAAATATACGTCGATATCCGAAATATGCTAATATGTTTTGGATTGTTTAAGGCTGGAGGTATAAGAGTTGCGTTAGTTAGTTTTTGGATTAGCACATCCACTCACAAGCCGGAACAATACCTTAGCGAACACTGGCGTTAAGGCGATGATCTTGCGACATCAATCAAAATGACCTGTTGCAAAACTCTATCGCAAACATTACAGTAATGACGTTACTGACAAACCAACACATTTTTCAACAAACCAAAATACTGCGGCTTCGAGTTGTCTTTAATTGGGTTAATTATTTTTAGTAACGATTTTTGAAAAGAGGAGAAGAAAAAAAAAGTATAAAGAAATTCATCTGTGTTTTTTGTTCATTTTTAGACAGCATTAATTGTTTCAACTAAAAATCTTGTTATATAATTAAAAAAGTAGGTAGGTAGTAAAACAAAATCGTAATATTATAACAATTATTGTGTAGTACGGTTAGGGTATTGTTTTTGGTATTGCGAATGTCATTTCTAGTATTCGTGATCGGGATTCGGGCGTGAGTATTTAACTTTTTAATAACGGATATTCTACAAATAAATTATTTGCGTTTTCTTGCAAAATATATTCGCTTCGTGGATTCGAACAAAATTGTATGCGAATCTCAAAAAATGTGCGAGTATTCGTCAATGCGAATACACGTTTTCGTTGCATCACTACACATGGTTATCGAACTCATAGTTTTATGTCTTATATTTATCAAGGCAAGGTCGTTAGTCCATCAGTGACGCAATACGTCGTGCCGGTGACCTCGTCGGTTCATTGGTTCGTGCTATTCGTAAATCTATTTCCGCATCGACGACAATTCAAAACGCGAAATAATACTTCGCATATACTCTTTCATCCTTTCAAACAATGGCGCGCCATGCTGGCTGGTGCATTGGAAATAAAGTCTTCGTTTGTATGGTAGAGCGCATTAGGTACCACTGCCTCATTTCGAAGTTATACTTCTTTTGGCGCGATTGGGAAAAAGGATAAGAGTGAAGTTTTACGATGTGCGCGTACACTGACAGATAAATGTGACAGTCTGAAGTTAGTTGCTACCGACAGAAAAAAGCAACACCCTAAAGTTAGTTGCGAACCTTTTTATTTTTTTAGATATGTAAAAAAAATATGACGCAAAACAAATTTTATTTTAATTATATTTTATGACTTTTAATTATTGTTGCATGCTATTTATGTATATTTATATATATGTATGCGTTGTGTTATTATTAGGTATTTTTGGATTGTTACGGCAAAAAAGTATAACTTCTTACATGCGTACACACACTCTTTTTTTTACTGCCAATGCGTCAGCTCTCGCCATTGTTGTGTTCAATGCGAGAGTAGATTCTCACTTATAGCCTAAGATCCTCGCTATGAAATAGTAACTTTCTGTGCTGTATTTGGGAGACAGCTGCATCTTCCAACCAGAAAAGATTGCAAAAAGAAATGTAGAGAAATCAATTTTTGAAGTTATACTTCTTTTGGCGCGATTGAGAAAAATGATGAGAGTGAATTTTTACGATGCGCGCGCACACCGACAGATAGATGTGACAGTCTGAAGTTAGTTGCTACCGACAGAAAAAAATCTACACCCTAAAGTTAGTTGCAAACCTATTTATTTGGTATTTTTGGATTGTTACGCCAAAGAAGTATAACTTATTACGTGCGTACATGCGTACACACACTCTTTTTTATGTAAAATTGCAAGAAACCGATGTGTGTTGTGATGTGACGAAAATGTTTTTTTTCTCCATTTTCGTGGGATCACTTTCTCTCAAAAAAAATTAAAATCGGTTCAGAAATGACGGAGAGATCGATTAACTTACATGAAAATAAATACCTAGTTGTCGAACATAGCCCACTAGTTTCAAGTCGGTTAAAAATGATTAGACTGAGATGTTAAACCTCATACTTCAGTTTATTGGTAAAAGGCAAAGGAAGCATAGTCACAATCTTGTATGCTTTAAATCTTAATAGATATCGAAATTATTAGAAAGAAGGATAAAAAAACCTTTAATTGATGGATGTTGTTTAGAACAACCGGCGCTGGTAGCTTAATAGTTTACCAAGGAATTAATTATTGCGGACTGTAAATTGATGTTTTTAATTTTATAATTATTGACGAGTCCTAAGATCACTGTGCGAACAAGTAACTCGAAATAAAAACAACCACCAACCTTATTCTCTTGCTCTTCTGGCTCAGATCCAGTCCCTCAGCTTTCAGCATGATGCACGGTACTCTTACTTGGCTAATCAGGAATTCGTCACGGATGATGAAAGTCTTTATCAAGGATTATCCGGAAGCAAAGGAATAGCTCCTTGTCTCACAGCTGTCTTTAGTGGACTAGCGGGGGCGGCGACCTCTCAAGCTTACAGCCTCGTTCGCTGTCACTTTGCTCAAAAAAGGGTAGAAAAATAATAAATAGTGGCGTTCCATTCCGAGCCAACAATAATCGCACTTTGATCAAACATACCCATATGGACTAAAACTTACCACCCATTATTAACAAAAATATACAACTAAAAATCTAACCTAACCATAAGAAACATAAATAAAGGAAAAAAAAAACCAAAGAATATAAAATAGTGTGGTAACACGAGTCAGCTTTCAAAATTTTTAGACGGGACGGGAAAGCCGTCTGTCTACACAGCCGTACGTCTACAGCCAACAGCAACTGGCAACACAGAAGTAATAAAGTTTGACTTTTCATATGTCAACTGTGCTGTCAAGTATTAAGACAGGAGAGGTCGACAATATTTACATACCACTAGACTGTTTCATTGTTTGCTATGGAACCCGCGAGATGGAGTAAATTTAATACAAAATAAAGCTATGTTGCCAGATTCGTAAACGATTTTAAAAAGTTGAGAAAAAATCACAGGCTAATTTCCATGTCCATAAATAAATACTGATTCTCAGAAGAATTATACAAACGGGTCTAACCACAAACAACCAAAAATTGTATGCTTGTTTTATTGATGTTAGCCGATGATACCAATACCATAAATTATTAATATTAATAATCACTGCTAGTAACCAGTAGTATGATGCGTATCTTGTTCATCACCAATGAATTTTCTAAAAAAATAAATAACCTGACTTACGCCACAAACAGTGTGTAATGAATTACGATTCAGAAATTATTCTCAAGAAAAAGTATCTATCATTTATCCTTTTTGTTGTTGTTTTTTCAACATTAATTTTTTATTAAGATGATATAATAACTTTTCACTTAATTAGATTAATTAAACTCGAGGTAAAAAGATTAAAAAACTAAAGAAAAACAAAAATATGGAAACTAATTAAATATTCTCTTGATTGGCAGTAATTTCTGAAACTATGTGTGACAAAAATTAAATACACAATAAAAACAAAAACAAATTAATCACCATAATAAAATGTGTTAATATGTTTTCAAATTTCAAAGTGACATGATAATTGTGCTTAAACCAAAAAACAAATGGCAACATTAAGGAATCTATGGTCTATGGTTCGAAGTTTAGAATTTGTGGAATATAGGCAAAATGGTGAATATGTGTACCTACGCAATATCTATATTTTCTTGTGATTCTAGCGTATTGAAGTGGTTTTCCATATTATAAAGTATAGCTATGACTCCTCCATTACGGAATAAAAGTTTAACGATACTGACATACATAGAGAAATGAGATAGTGAAATAATTTTTGTGTTTGTAACAACGTCGAAAGAAACCATAAAAAAGCTTTGTTTCTATAATTTCCCAGTACGTAAAAGATGTAATATAATATTATGTCTGTAATAGAAGAATGATTTGTTTGAAATTCGAGTAAAAATAAAAAGTGTTCTACATAGTATGTTGTAGTTTTTAATTTACTGATAAAACTTAAATTTTGATAATATAGAGTTTACTATTTCTGTGTTTATTAATTAATACATTACAACATATATATCATTGAAATTTTAGTTTGATCTTGTTATTTCCAAAACATTCCAATGAAAACGAGGTCAGGGAGGGTCGGATATCCTACAAAATCTACTCATGTTTGTGGGCACCAAGAGATGGCGCTGTAAAACATTTTGATCCCACAGTATTTGTATGTATTCGAATTTCTTGTCGGATTACTATAATTGTTCTGTGTATTAAGAAGTGTGTGAACAATGTAGTATTACTATATAATCTGAGGTATGAACACTGAGGCAAATGGTCTTAGGTTATTGTAAATGAACTGACTAGTCATATAAATCTTTTACATGTGTGTGGTGTCTGTGAAATTGTCTGCAACTTAAACAAATATCTTCTGCTCACATAAAACGAGATTGAGATCGTCGAGCAGAACTTAGATTTACGAATGTGAAAGTATCGTGGAACGACTTCATACTTATTCTATGAAATTGCTCTCGATACATATTTTGACCGCGCCCGGCGCGGTTACTGAACACTTGTTTTATTTTTGAAGGATTTCAAAAAAGTTGTAGAAGCAGGTTATATGTTCTACTTCTATATTTTTCTGTATGTTAATCGTGCTTCATCATTTGTGAACCTGAAATTTTAGTTTTTTTATTTGACAAAGTACTTCTGAAGTGGCCAAATTGTCATCAAACTTGGATTTGGAGATGACAAGGGAAACCAAGAGAAATACTCAAATTATATAATATTTTTTTATGAATGTATGTAATTTTTTGGTGTAGAGTGCCTTCAAAAGTGCCGTTACGTACCACTCTTGTAGGTACCTAGATGATTTGTGTAAGTTTGCACTCGCAGCGGACACGTCCAAAAATTGTTCTGTGTGTTTAAACTTCAACTCTAACGTTAAAAGTTTACAGCATCATAAAAATATATCCTCTTTGTTCTAAAGGCATTCAAAGTGCAGCGCTGAAGCATACAACGTTATCCCAATGGCATTTCCGAATAACAGCTATAACGTCATCCACTAGAAATTGTATTATTTTATAGAATCGACAAGTAGACGAACATACGCATAGGAATTTCTTACGTGACAATTTGTGTGTAAAACACTAAAGCGTTGCCAATCTGAAGCTAGAATATCAAACCATTTAAATAAGTTTTAATACTTTTATACTTTTCAAAATTTATTAGAAATTATATTACATATTTCTATTAGTAAGTTTACCGATTCTTGTGACGATATACAAAATTTAAAATCTACCACCGAATGGGATCAAGGTCACTGACTGGATCCTGCAATAGAATCACAGAATGCTTGTCTTTTTTGTTATAGTTCTTAAACAAATAACTTTGCATTAATAAAGTATACTAATTACATAATGCCTAATTGCATTATGTATTGAAATATTTCAAACTAGCTGTCCCGGCAAACTTTATTCCACCCGTTTAGTTTATATTGGAAAAGTAAACTATTATTTTCCGATTTTCCCTTTAAGTTTCTCGGTTTTTCTTTTTTATTAGACCCTTCTTCTGACAATAACTAACACACAAAAAACTATCCAAATCTGTTCAGTCGCTCGGAAATTATGCGCTTACCAACACATGAAGCAATTCATTTTTATGTTATAGATAAATGTGAATCTTACATTTACGAATAGTTGATATTGAAAAGCTATTTCTATCGCAGAAACATCCAAATAACTAATCCTTTTAAAATTGTCTGGAATTTTTTATAAATATACATCTAATAAAAAATAATTATTTGTTATTATTTCTTGTGATATTGGAAGGCAAACAAGCAGATGGATTTCCTTATGGTGAGAAATTCACGCCGCCTAAGGACACCAAAGCTGGTAATGGTGCGGTGTCAACCTTAGGCCAGGTTGTAAGGCCTCGAGATAAAGTAAGCAACCTTACCCTATGAACCGGAACACGTCAACGGTAAGAGCTGACATTATGGCGGCAGGAATAGAAAGGCGATGGTACGAATCCGTGGTCGCTACAAATTTCTACCACCTAGTAGGTGTAATTTACATATACACTTAATAAAACACTTGTTTGTATGCGACCCAGTTTATCCCCAAAGTATTTAAATTATCTGAATTATACCAACGATACTTAAAAGTAATACATTTCGATAGATATAATGTTCATCACAGAAACATCTGCATCTGTCGGGAATCGAATCTTCTTTATAGTCTGAGGCGTATACGTCAACGACCAATGAAGTAGTTAGATTGAGGTCATATTTTATCGAAAGCGACGATAGTTTTCAGATATCTAGTTATAATATGTCGACGTGAGTGCGGTCACTACGAGAAAGCTCGACATTGGGCCGGTAACGAAGTGGGTTGGTGCAGCGCGGTGCAAGTAGGTGAGCGTGTCGAGGTCGTGACGTCACACGCTTTCTCCGCGCCCGCGCCGCGCTAGTTGTGCAACCGGCGCACGCGCATACTCTCAGCTTACCCATTGGTACATAATATTTTTGTGACGTTCGTTCGTATCTACTAACACCGTGCCCTTGATATAATTATGGCTTCTTCGGATAGTTACTAGTAGACTATTATCGCCATTAACTTAACATGGCTCATGTGATAGTGGAGTAATATAGTTTATTAAATTCAATTGCTTATTTCAATTTTGCAAGCCTTTAATTAAAAAAAAAAGTATCTTCACGCCCATATCCCCGAAGAGGTAGGCAGAGGTACAACCAAGGCACTCACGACTAGCCGAAGATACTAAATCCCACAATGTGATAGGTGGCAAGCCTATCGCCAACCGGGCACAATTCCAATCCCGACCAACATTTTTTTTATTAGAAAATTGGAAAAATCCAATTTTCTTTTTGTTGGCCGACCCGGGAATCGAACCCGGGACCTTATGCAGTCAAGTCCAACACCCGGACCGCTAGACCACAGAGGCGATTAATTACTTTCTTCAAAAAAACCGGCTCAGCGTCGAGGGTTCCGTACAAACTTGTAGGTGTTTATGTAAATATTGAGCTACCTTGACATTTTAATGACGTAATTAAAAGTACCGTTTTCACAACTTTTCCTTTATCTACTATAAGATGTTACTTCGTGCAAATTTTGAAGATTTTTAGTTCATGTAAAGTTAACTGTATGTTTTGATTTCCTTGAATTTCGGAAATTTGAGGCATAACCGACTGCACCTTTTGTCTATGTTGGCTTAGAAGTTTAATTTTTATACAACTTCAAGGGAAAGTAAACCTAAGTATTTAATATATAAGTTTCAGCTTGATATCCTCTCAAGCTCTTGAGAAAAAAGGCAGATAAACGGATAACAAAGTGATCCCTGCGAGTATCAGAACACAAAAAAGGGTACAAAAATTGCTATTCACATACGAATAAATGAAATCTTTATAATGCTCAATCAAACACAGAAGCTGATATAATAAATATAATAATTTAGTCCTATAGTCAATAATTAATTTATTCAACATAATCAATATACATATCTACTAATACTACCAGTGACACAATTTAGTTTGTAAATTGTAGCATATAAAAGTCGGCCTTATCTCTAAACAGAAAATATCTACCAACCATTTAGTATTAGGAAAAATAAGTGCAAAGTGTAAGTATACTTTAAATAAATACATATAATTATGAGCTATTTTTAAAGTTATTCAGCTATCTTACGAGAAGACATTTGAAAATTGGGACAAAACGTATCTTATATATTTCTTCCAGCTTCCTAGTTTTCTTCCCACACAAATATTTAACCATAACATCACTCCTTTCAACGTAAAAAAAGGAAATATAAACACTTTTTCGGATTCGTAATATTAAAAGTATGAAAACAAAAAACAGTTCAATGCAACAGCTTGCTCAAGAAAATCGCGTGTAGTTAATATTTAACGTTTGGCAGTAAAATGGTTAAAGCAATAAAGTTTATTATTTCGACGGTAAACAATCTAAAATGCACATTTGAAATATGCATGTCCTTTATGCATCCAACTATTAATATATTTATGACGCTGGTAAAAAGGTAGGATTACGTGATAATTGTTAAGAGGGCGGTCATGAAAGAAGGTGGTCTAATCAAATCTTATTTTTCGACCTTTTTTTCTTACCTTACTCTACTTACTTACTTTAAGGAGAGAGAATGTCTCTTAAATACGTATTTATTGTGATGAGACAGCAAAAAATCACACTACTAATGCCCGGTTTTTATATTCAAGAAACGAGTCGTTTTCAATACGGATGGTAGTATTTTGTATGGTTGATAATATTCCTAATAACGGTTACTCGTTTTCGATAATTAACTGGTTTTTTTTTTGGAAATATGAGGATCGCTCTGTTACTTTTGAGCAAACTACGAATGGTTGAACTTAAGATAACGTTTCTTTTATTATAGGAACCGGGAATTAGAGACAACCTTGATCTATAGACACCATTGATGTTACAGGCGTCGCTGTACTGTGGCCGGGATTAGGCCCATTGTGCAAGTCTACCGGCTATCCTACCATCCAGAGCGAAATATGACAGTGTCACAATGATGGCAGAAATAAGTAAAGCTATTAATACCTACCTGGGCAAATTTTTGAACAGCAACCTTTGAAGTTTTGACCCGTCTAACCTATTCTCGCCTTTTATGAACTCCCAGGCAGATAGTCTAATCAGAAAACCCGGAGTAATGTGGAGAAAATCTGAAAGATTAAGTTGTATCATCGTGAACTCCTCTTTAAAGTTTTTGCCAAATCGTATGCAAGTATAACATTTGACTACATTTCAACGACCAACCCCTGACCAACATGATTAATATTTGATATCGTATATATATAGAATGCAAAATCTAACAATAGCTAAATCTAAATAAAGTTATTTAATTTGCAATTTTCCGCCAAAAAATGTAGACGTATTATTGCGTAACAAAACAGACAAAATAGTGCGCTAAGAATGAATTGGACTTACTGGAAGCTAAATTAAATAACTTTATTTAGATTTAAGTATGGATTTCCGCAAAGTAACGCCTTCTTCTTTTAATTTTCTAACAATAGCGTTGAAACTCATTTAAAACTTGAATTGCACTTCGTTTAACGTTTTTACAACCTTCAAACAATTGAGATCTAAAACTGATTTCTCGACTCTATCATACGATCTAGACATGTTAACCTACTTCGTGACCTAAGCGCTTTTCTCATACATAAATGTTGCTTTTTAAATTTTTATTATACGATAAACATGAACGAATAATTTTATTAACTTTAGTTTCTTTTTAAATCCGTATTTACGACACAGCTTGTTTTTAAATGTGCTTAAATAAGTAAATGCACAATATCAAAAATTATTTCTTTTAGGATTCCTCCAAAAAGTAAATATTTGTGTACTATGGATAGCTTTACGACTTTTTCAAGTTTTGAATAGCCCGACCGGGGAATCGAATGCGAGACCTTAAAGGTAGTTAACTCCAATACCAAACCACAAGACTAGAGAGGCAACTTATTTATTAAAATTTTATAAAACATAAAGTAAGATCTACGTGATAAATCTTAAGCTGGACCTTGGCCTATTTTGAGCTTAGCCGCAGAGCGAATATAATGAAACAGTTAAAGTTTTCAATTAAATAGAACCTTGAAGAACACTGTTTCAGTTTGTAAAACACATTTTTAGTTTTCAATGTAAGTAAACTATACATTTAGATGCCAATAACATTATAGTGAGACTGCAAGAGACTGCATTGCTCCCTCTGGTAGTCCCGATGGTGGTCACTAGATTGTTTCAATAGAGCAGCTGTGTCGCCATATGCCATCGCCATTGTCATGTTCCAAGTCTAAAAGCTAGTGAGACCACTTCTAACTTGGCAATCTAGATTAGTGTAATATTTCACTATGCGATGGGGTCATCGCATTCTTACATTTTACCCGTCAGTGCGTTCAACAGCTGGTCAATGCTCGCCATTGTAGTGTTTCAAGTCTAAAAGCTAGTGAGACCACTTCTAACTTGGAAATGTAGATTAGTGTAATATTTCTCTTTGCGATGGGGTACTCACAGCCGTACACCATAAAATAAATGCTGAGTAATAATTGAGTTTAGTATCAGAATTTGTCTAGTTAAATATTCAGTTTTAAATAACTGTTCAACGTTATTATCTACGGACGACCGTATTTTGTGGCACGAATATTTTAAATTAAATTTCAAATCCAGGTTTCAAATTCACTGGCAAACACATTACAATATCTTATTAATTTATACTTTGAAGATACTCGAATGATCCTTCTATTTTTGTGTATAACTTTGTATTTTCTAACGGTGTTACGTAAAAGAAACCGTTCAGTCGCACAAAATGATCTACCTAACAATATACTATAATCCCGGGTCGGGCAACAAGAAGAAAATTTGGGTTTTCCAATTTTCTAATTTAAAAAAAATGTTGCTCGGGATTGGATATGTGCCCGATTGGCGATAGGCTTGCCACCTATATCACATTGTGGGACTTAGTGTCTTTGGTTAGTCGTGGGTGCCCTGGTTGTTCCTCTGCCTAGCTGTTCGGGGATATGGACGTGAAGGTACTTACTTATACCTAACTGCCTTAAGTTTGTACACATTTATATAGACCGAGTTAAAGAAGTTTTCTATACTTAAGCTTGTTGCGAGAATGCTCCACTGGATTTTGACGATTCCCACTTGCAAGAAAGGTATTCAAATTAAATAAGTGGCTTTGAAATTATACTATTTTTGTTTATGTTATACAACACAATATTTATAAGAAATCTTTTTTTTATGATATTGGAAGGCAAACAAGCAGACGAATCCTGATGGTAAGAAATTCCCACCGAAAAAGGTGGTAATGGTGCGTTGGCAACCTGAGGCCGGGATGTTAGGCCTCGAGCAAAAGTAAGTTTACCGGCCACCCTACCCTCCGAACCGGAACACGTCTTGACGTTACGGCGGCAGGAATAGGTAAGGTGGTGGAACCAATCCGAGTGAGTCGCTACGAAACTTTACCACCTAGTCATATGTCACATCTCGCCTCTGTGGTCTAGATCGCCTCTGTGGTCTAGCGGTCCGGGTGTTGGACTTGACTGCATGAGGTCCCGGGTTCGTATCTCGGGTCGGCCAACAAAAAGAAAATTGGATTTTTCCAATTTTCTAATAAAAAAAAAAGTTGGTTGGGATTAGAACTGTGCCCGGTTGGCGATAGGCTTGCCACCTATCACATTGTGGGACTTAGTATCTTCGGCTAGTCGTGGGTGCCTTGGTTGTACCTCTGCCTACCTCTTCGGGGATATGGGCGTGAAGATACTCATATGTCACAGTACTAGATACTGTATCTAACACAATTATATACAGTAAGTATTTAAAGCAAAAATTAAGCTTCATGGTTATCAAAATTTTTATCTTTTTTATTATTAAATTAAAAAAAATTGAAAATTTATTCCGACAACAGGATAATTTTAGAAATTGCTTTCAAATCAAAATGATTTTTCTATTCAAATAAAAAGGTTAATGTTTTTATATGTCCGCCTCGTTGGTCGAGTGGCTAGCGTACACGCCTAACTACACCGATCAACCGCGAGGGTGGTTCGATTCTTGACGGGGGCAGGCATTTGTGTGATGAACATTTAGATGTCTACATTTCCGGTTCTGGGTGTTTATTAAATTTATTCTGGTATCTATTAAAGTATTTCTATGTATTAGTATCGTTGACTAACACCCATAACACAAGCATATAATTTGCTTACTTTGGGGCTAGATTCAATTAGTGTAAGTTGTCCAGGGATATTTATTTATTTAAAATCAAGTTGCTACATAGCACTAACATCAGTGATCTAGCTGGTAATGATTTATTTAATCGATACTCTCCTCTTACGAGCTGCCAGGCAAAGTGATGGTCAACTGTACTGAGGGCCGGACCAACATAGGTATAACTTAAGCTGGAATCTGAAAGCCTCGATTTAGAGGGTATCTAGATAGTGAAAGTAGGCTGAGCCTTTCAAACTATCGGACTTAAGTCGCGTACGTGATTTTGAACGTCCAGAAGGTTTTTGTAAGCCGAAAGCTTCCGCGGACCGCGGTGCTTCTGTAAGCCGCGTCTGCAAGTCGTGTCCGATGGAATGTATCCAGCTTTACTCTTGAAAGTCGATTTACAACATAATTGCAAGCATTGATGCTACGGTGGCGGAAATATGTAGAACAAAACCTATTGAGTTGGCACAAGTCTCTACTACTTGTATCCTGTAAATATAAATAAACTAAATAAATTAATTTATTGTTGCAGTAGTGTGGAGCGCGGGCGGCGGCGGCAGTACAGCATGCGGTAACAGCGGGATGGAGTTGAAACACGAGGTGGCGTACCGAGGAATCCCCAGCCAGGTGAAGGCAGAGCCGGGAGTCAGCCACAACGGCCACCCGGTAAACGGCCACGTGCGGGACTGGATGGCGGGAGGCGGGGGGTCGCCGTCGCCGGGGGTGGCCGTGCAACCGCAGCCCAATGGCTACTCCTCGCCACTGTCCTCCAGCAGCTACGGACCTTACAGTCCTAATGGGAAAATAGGTAAGTTTACAACTAATTCCGATTTTTTTATTCTTCTACAATCCACCACCAGTTCTTTTATGAGTTGCTCTATCGTGCAGTTGCTTTGAAATTTTAGCACAATTCAAATTTCATTTGAAATTTGGATGTCAGATGTAAGAGTTGCAAGATTAGATGGTGTTGGGTCGGTCAACGTAAAAGTAATTAATTAATTTATGTAATACTTTATTGCACACAAAAAGCAATAATATACAAAATGCAGAAGTAAAGATGCACAAAGCGAGCTTATCTCTAACTACAGAGGTTTCTTCAAGCCAATCCAAAAAAAAAGAAGCTGGTAAATAAAATCAAAGGCGTTTTACAATAAACGATTACAGCTAAACTTAGAACAAATTAAATTTAAAATTAATGTAGTGACTAAGTATGTAAAAATAAAGTAGGTATAATTGTCCTCATAAAAATATCTTTATGGTATTACGAGTTTGTTATATTTGTTAAAATTTACTAAAATTTGCTTATGATGATCCATCTAAATTGTTGAAGTAAGAGCAAAGAAAGGAAGTAGTGTTGGTTTGAAGAAACCGATCGAAACCGAAAAAAAATAGCTAGATACTATACATATAAAAATACAAAATCATAGAATGGAGTGTTAAAGGGCACTGGTCATTGAACTCTTCAAAGTCGATCTGATCAAAAGTTAGAATGTACACGCAACTTACGTATTGTAGGGCATTAATAATGTTTTCACAACAAATGTCGTGTTTGGAATGTTGTTCATTGTTTTATTAGTATTTGTAATAAAAAGCTTACATTTTTAAAACTGTTGGATTCCCTTTGCGAGTCCAATTAAAATTTAAAAATGAATCCCCATTTCGCGTGATCGCATTATGCCTGAACGGTTTGACTAATTTTGCTATTTCTGTTTATTTGTGTTGATTATTGACAGGAAAAGGTTCTTTTCTTACGAAATATTAGTAATATTAGGTTAAACGGAGTTCGCCGGGTCGGTTAGTCAGAGATGCTCCTTGTGTACAAAATTACATACATATAATACTTGTAAATGAATACTTCAAGTAGGTAGTCAAATATCAGAAATCAATATTACAAACATTCCAATAAAGGTATATAGCTGTCGACCCAGATCCATATGTCACATATTGTTTAACATTTGGTTATGTATAGTACACAGTATTAGCACTTAGATAAACTTCGACTAGATAGATAAAGCGTTTTTCAAAACCGCCTTTCAATTTTCCCGGATTGATTTAAGTTTAAAATTTACAAAATACTTAACTGTATCTACATACTCTACCACACTGACATGTGCAAATATTTTATAAATCAATTTTTATTAATTATTACTTTAATAAGTGCCCGATATCGGCCTGTTTGTGGGAAAAGGATTATGAATGTGGAGGAAGTCATGAAAGCTCTGCAAGGATCGTGAGGTTTGGCACTCGATACTCCCTACTCCGTAAGGGACCTCCAAAACTACACAATAACATATACAAATTTTCAAAAAAGTATCTTTACTGTAGAGGTAGACTATATTATAACCAGTACCAAATAGCTGAAGTCAATTGTTATACATAAACTACTATATGTTATACTTCATTTCAATTACATTTATTTATAACTGTTTAGACTAATTGTTACTTTTTAAGACTATTTAAATCTAATTTTATAAGTGCATTCAAAATTCTTGCGATGACTAATAATTTTAATATGTAATTTAGTTCATGGTACATAATCTAATTGTTATAGTTAATCGAAGGCTGACCCACATACTGATATTAGTGACAAAGAAAACCTCGTTGATCGTAAAAACCTTTCAAAGCAGTCAGAACTTCTTAGCGGGAGGGAAAATGTATAGAATTATAACGCATATAACGAAGGACAAACAATAACCATTAATTTTAAAACAAATTGGCCATTAATCATTCTAATAAAAGTAAAAAAGCGTAACCAAGTTTAGAGAAAATGTATAGACAGTTACTACCAATTTATTTAATGGACATCCAATATTTGTTGAAAATAATGATAACCTACCGTGATGATTATTACGACTATTCTTAGACTTAAAATTTAATTAATAAGTAATTACTTAAGGTCAAATATGGCTCTAAATATGTTATAACTACCAAATCGCTAAGCCAAATAATTAAAACATTGCATCATTGGTCTTATGAAATGTGTAATGATGAAATTTTACCAACGGCTGACGATCAAATAGATATTCTGTTGTTTTTACATTCTTCTATGTTTAATTCAAAAACATGCAAATTTAATTTTATAAATTATTCACTATTAACAAAGATTGTGGTCGCTTATATTAAAAAAGCGTGTTTATTTCGTAAATCGTAACGCCCAATCTATTTGTTAAAGTTAATCGAAGCTTGACCTATATACCTAACATATGAAGGTAACAAAGAATTTTTGTAGATCGTGAAATTTTTCCAGAGCAGCTAATACTTCTCAGTGAGGGGGAAAATGTAAACCTAATACACAAACAACGTGAAATAGACGATGTTTGTTTATCTCTTCATTTTTTTTTGCTTCGTTCAGACTATATAAATCTAGTTTTGTAAATGCCTTTTTTAAATAAATGACAACAATTTACTTGCGCAATATGCATGTTAATTTGTTGTAACAAAATATTCAAAACAACATGGTTTACGACATTGTGTTTAATATTAATATATAATCTATTTAATATAGTCATTACGAACTTCATAATTAACAAAAATTTTATATTTTAATCAAGTTTAACGCTACCGTTTCTGCATCTTGCTAGTCTGAAGAAGAAATAGCAAAACGAAATCCTCGTTTATAACGTTACGATAGCTAATAATATAAAAGCGCATAACAAGTAATCTATTTCTTAAATTGATCGATGGCTGACCCACACTGTTATTGGAAACAAAGAAATTCTAGTAGATTCTAAAAGCATTTCAAGGGAAAGGGAAATCCTTAGCGGGAGGCAACATTATCGCAACGTTTCGCAATCGACGAAGGACAAAAGATATCCATTCCTGTTTCCATTTTTCTTAGTTAAGTTCAAGGATATACAAATTAAATCATTTTGTAAGTGAATTTAAAGTGAAAAGATTCTTACAATCTGTTTTTACTGTATAATAGATCATGGAATATCCTGAGGCTAATGCATTAATGTTTGCTATTGACTTTTTAGTGCTGGGAGTTAGGGAAGCTAGTTTACATAAGTGTTCTTAAATCCCACCTATAAGATAAAGACGATAAAAAATCACGTGGCTTTAAAGACACCAAAGATTGGAATGGTTAGGTACCAACGTAAAGCGGAGATGTTATGCTGTATACGCCGATTTGCTAATTTGTAAAATACGCTGAATACGACAGTATCAAGCACTAACGCTATGATGGCAAGAATAGCTAGAAAAGTAATAGGTGTTAATACCTTGTGCTTTAGTCCATGTAAGGTATAAACACAAACCTCTAGAATCTAGTCATACTCACGGTGATAGTGGCTTCTCTCCTTTTACGAGCTGCCTAGCGCGTAGGCAAATGGCCAGTATAGTAGCCTTTAAAAAAATCTTAACTCCCAATAAACGGGAAATTAATTCTGTTGCCTAGAAAAAGACTAAACTAGACTTAAATTACAATTCAATGTTTCAAATCTCGCTTTATTAGAGTCATGAGAAGTAATAATCCTATTCTATTAATATTATAAATGCGAAAGTTTATATGTTTGTTTGTTACTCCTTCACGCAAAAACTGCTGAACCGATTTTATGAAATTTGGTACACACATAGAGGGTAACTTGGATTAACACATTGGATTTTCATCCCGAAACAATGTTCCTGTGGGACCATTCGGACAACGCTGCGGACAACAGCCAGTACATAATAAAACTGCAACAATAAAATATAGAATCACTTCAGAAGTACACTATCATATAAAAATGATTTCTTAAATCGGTTTTAAATGAGGTAAAAAGTCCTGTTTTCGAAGTCGGTAAAATATTAATATTAAAAATGCTTGGTATTGGTTGGCTTCGGGTCCGCTTAGTAGAATGCACTAGGCAACTCGTAGGAGCCGAGCTCGGGTTAACATATAGTTACCAACACGACCACTGGATCCTTGGTGATGGTCCTTACCTATTCCTGCCACTATAATTAGTCGTTCATGTTTCAGTCTGGAGAGAAGGGTGCCGGTAGACTTGCACAATAGGCCTCCCATCCTGGCCTCAATACCGTGACGCACCTGTAACATCTATGAAGTCTATAAGCCACAGTTGTATCTCACCATCAGGAGAGACGTGTGATTGTCCGCTAACTTCTCACATTGAAATAAAAAAAAAAAAAAACAACAGTTAATGTAGTTTTGACTAAAAATTTAGTTAATTTTAGTCAGTGCAGTTATAGCCAACAGAATTACCATCAAAATTACTGCTAAAATAAAATGACAATAATTATTTGGCTACCAAATGTATTCTCTAGCCATTAGCCAACATTATTTGCTCTCATATCCATAAACTGGCAACAGTAAGAACAAATACAATAATCTTAGATATTTGCCTACATTTGTCTGACCTCAAATGACACTAACACATATCAAGGACGTAACGTATCACCAAAACCAACTAACCAATTGCGTATATAACTTTGTAAGAAGACACGTAGCTCTAAATACCTTGCTTTGAAATAGGGGTCTTCGGTGCTGGTTTTTAAAAGGATTTTTCCATATCTTATCACGTCAAGGCGATAATGAGGGCAATGAACTGTATATAGCGTGACGAAGCCAAATATATAATGCTAATAATATTTTTCGACTTATAAACATTTTTACGAAATGACTTAGGTTATGTTGTAACAGAGACCGTAAGTCAAGTTAATATGGTAGATATGAATATGGCAGAGCCGGTTTTGAATATAGGTCGGGAGAGCACTATCGGCCAACCTACTTCATCGAGCACTAGTGCATAACATTCTGAATATTTTATCTTTCCAGTTAAAATATAGTTAATAAGTTTTATTGTTAAAATTATGTTTTGAATTTGGATCGTGATACATTGCACTCTATGATTTGTGTGTAGGTATATGCGATACTATGTAAGTATTGTGTTTATATGTTTATAAATTATGGTATTTTTAAAGTATGGTAATTACTTGTGGTCTGGCACTCTATACTCTCTGCCTACCCCGTAAGTGACTTGGCGTGAAGATATGAATTTATGTATGTATGTAAATAATGAAAAAAATTACAAACTTTTCAATTGGCTGCGTTCCAAAGTGCTCGTGGATTTTAAATTTATAAAGAAAAATCACGAGAGCCAGTTGACTGGTTAATGCGAAATAAATGATAATGTGGTCATTTTTTTAAACCTGTCAGAACCATTTAATTTTTTCTCAGTCACTTTAAACCCATTTCTGGCCTACTACGGTAAAGTAATACTCGACGAAGTATGTTTAACTACAGTGGCCTTTCTACTTATAGTACTCGAATTCAAATTAGCTGAGACGTGAGATTACTGTGAGTTTGCAGTACACTGCTAACAAGTCTAGAAAAACATGGCTGCGAATGTTAATGTGTATTTTAAAATAGCTATTGTCTATGGAATGACGTGTTTCTCTTTTTACTTACCGTGGCGCGAATTGTTTACTTAACATTGTAGTATTAATTTTTGGGAATTATAGCAGCAAAGCTTGGTTTTTTATCCTAAATTTAGAATAATCTGGATCAATTTGAGAATGATGACCATTTAAAAAGTTGTGCTTAAATCTTAATATATATAAATTACGTGTCACTTTGTTTGTCCGCGATGGACTCCTAAACTACTTAACCGATTTCAAACAAATTTGCACACCATGTGCAGTTGTATCCAACTTAAAAGATAGAATAACTTACATTTCAATTCATGATCAAAAAATTACTATCCGAGCGAAGCCGGAACAGGCAGCTCGTATATATTAGCTAAAACATCGCTTACAATAAAAAAAAATGGTGCGTTGCCAACTTGAGTTTTTATGGTAGCCGGCAAACTTACTCAAGTACGACCTGAAATATTAACGAATCATTAACATCTTTACTATTAATAGCTAAAGTGTATTTCATTCTATTTAAAAATATAACAAAAATACTGTTTATGCTTGTTCGCCTTATAAATATCAAGTCTTCTTTTAATTTGATAAAAACGTTCCGTCGTTTCAGAGAACCAATTAAGAATAACTTGTCACGTAAATATCTGCGGTCAAAATAAAATGTTGCGCCTTCCCGTCCCTCGTTAATTTCGCGCTAAAATTTATCGCCATCTTGTGAAATAAAATAACACTGACATTATCTCAAATTACATTACATATCTCGAAAATCTCTTTGTGCTTCTATATGGTCGCTTTAACAAACACAATTAAGTCATGCCCAGATTGTTTTAGTCGTGGTAATGCAAAACAATATTGTTTAAAACACAAAAAACCGGATAAGACAAACTTGCGTGACTGTATCGTTAGTCGGATCGATAAGTAAAAATCAGTATAGAGTTAACACTAAGAAAACATACAAGTAATATATGTAATGTTTCTAAAATTAAAAATTTTTAATAACCCGCAACAAAACCTGCATGCAATGTAGCTCAGAACCATCTCGATCACATCAACTATCAAACGAAACAAAACCAAAACCACACCACTTAGGTCCATCCTTTAAAAAGTTATGATGCCACAGACAGACACACACACACACACACACACACAAAATGCTGCTTCTTATTTCTTTTTTTATTTGCTCAATTTTTTTTTGACGTGGGCGAACACAACACAAGCCGTTAGTTATTCAAAGTCTATATACAGATTTGTAAAAGTATTGAGCTACAAGACACACTTATTTCTTCACTCGTGCATTTTAGCCTAACAAGATTATACAAAATTGATAAATTTAAATTAATATGTACATGAAATTCAGTAATTATGAAAAAACTTTGTCCTTCAATTTTTCCTAATCCAGCTGTATCTAGAAACAAATTTTTTTTATGATATTAGAAGGCATGCAAGCAGCCGGATTTCCTGATGGTATGAAATTTACGCTGCCTATAGAGTTCACACCAAAGTTCTGTTTTACAAAATAAAATTCAATTTTTTCTTTCTATTTTTTACTTGCAACTTAGTTATTGTTTTAGCCAGTCTCTATAATAAGTACTTCTATTTAATTGTTTTAATTATGTATTGCCTTATAAAATCACTTTGTGGAACCTTGGCCTACAATACTTAGATGAAGAGATCTTCGGCTAATCGTGGGTATCCTGACCATACCTCTGCCTATCTCTTCGCGGATACGGGCCTACGATCCTTAGCTTTATCATATAAATTTGCTTAACACGAGGGCGTAAACACGCGTAATTACTAGTTAGAAATATAAATACGTACCCATTTTTCTTTATTAAATATTCCGAGCACGGCAAAGGACCTAAAATTAAAATACATGTTAACAGTGATTGGTACTAAAATTGTCAGATCTTATTTGTATTGCAAACAAACATGTTGCAATTTTAATAAAGCGTAGGTTGTGTTGAAATTTTTACGTTTTAAAAACACACAAAAATTTTAAGATTTACTGTTTGTTTAATAATATAATACAAATCCAGTTGATTTGTTTACACGCCTCACATTGCTGACCATCCACAAGGTTCAGGTTCGATCGTTAGGTAACATAACACAAGGTAACCAATTGGCATAAAATTTTCAACATCTGAAACATGACCAAAAATAATAATTAAAACCCATTCCTGATTAGCTTTTTGAAGTCGGATAATAATAACTTTTTTTTCAATTGTAACTTTTTTAAATAAAGGACTAATGAAATCAATGCTGCTTAGTTTGTTGAAAACTGATTGGCAAAGAAAACAGTTACACAATCTGAATGCAAGCACAATCCCAATGGAAATCGAATGAATTCAATAACCATAAGTTCCCTAAGGCGATACGTGCAAGCGATAAAATTCCCTGTTTCTATTTTACAGAGCAGTAACCAAGTCTGGCATTAATAAGGATGGGAACAGGATAGGTATCGATGTTTATGAAACATCGATATTTTAGCAAAAACAAATTGGAATCCGAAATTTAACTCACATTTACCCTATATTCTGGAATGGCTTTAGTTAAAAGGTACTATTGGCTAAACGTCGTATACTTTATTTGAATGTTTGAACTTTTTTTTTGAATGACTAATGTGTTGCCAACCTCGCGGTTTTTACAACTTCACCGGGCTTTAAGAACATTTTATAATAATATACTTCTTAGTTTAGCAACTTTGTTCAGACAGAAAGTGTTGTTGTTGTCTTATTTTTTCAAATATTCCCCTATTTTATGCTATACCTACTGAATATGTCCCAGGTTTGTGATTATTAAGATAGCTATTTAATTATTAAAATATTATTAAAATACACAGTGGTTTTTTAAAGTTCCTTTCTGCTTCTACGTGATATTGTATTTCTGATTCTTAATAAAACTATTGCATTTGATTGATACTTTTCAACGGTCTTCATAATTTTTGATAAAAAAAAGAATTTGATTGTTATTTATTTCATAATTATTGTGACACAAAAAATGTTTTCCATATAAATGTTATATAAAAAAAAGTATCTTCACGCCCATATCCCCGAAGAGGTAGGCAGAGGCACAACCAGGGTACCCACGACTAGCCGAAGATACTAAGTCCCACAATGTAATAGGTGGCAAGCCTATCGCCAACCGGGCTAATATCCTATCCCGAGCAACATTTTTTTTATTAGAATATGGAAAAATACAATTTTCTTTTTGTTGCCCGACCCGGGATTCGAACCCGGGATCATGCAGTCAGTCCAACAACTAAACCGCTAGACCACAGAGGCGAATGTTATATTATTTAAAATATGGATTAATTTTATTTTAGGTCACTCATTTCATTTAAAATAATGAATGAAATTTATCGATATCGCTATTTCGAAAACGCAACTGCATCGGTGTTTTTTACGACGTTTGCATCCTTAGGTATAGCAGATGTATCGAAGAGCGCTTTTATGGATCTCCGATATTGCCACAATATTTATTTACATCGACTGTCTCAAAGGGTGGAAAATATTGCATACAATGATTTTATTGACGATACCACGATTTTACAATATCATATTGCAATTTCTATTTTAAAAGGAAACACTCTTTGAATGCTTGAACAGTTTTTAAAAAACTTGTTATACAGAGTTTGAAGCAACGTTAGTTTAATTACATTTTCAACCCATCAATTTTAAATATTCATTATTCATCCTATTAATATTATAAATATACAATATAAAGCAGATATAATATAAAGCAATATAAAGCAGATATACAATGCGAATGTGGATGGATGTAGGTACCCGGGGAGACCAAGGCTGACATTTCACGATCAGATCAATCGGATATTATCCGAGGGTGGTGTCAAGAGTCTGCGAAACCGGCGTGTTTGTATGAAAAGGGTTATGAATGTGAAGGAAGCAATACAAGTCAGGATCGTGAGGTCTGGCACTCGATACTCTCTGCCTAACCCGTAAGGGACTTGGCGTGAAGATATGGTTGGAATATTATAAATGCGAAAGTTTGTAAGTATGGATGTATGGATGTTTGTTACTCTTTCACGCTCGAATGGCTGAACGGATTTGTCTGAAATTTGGAAGACAAATAGATTGTGACCTGGATTAACATATAAGCTATTTTAAATCCCGATCGCACACCGGGTTTCTGTGAAAACGCGGGCGAAGCCGCAGGTAGCAGCTAGTTATTCTCTAAACTAGGCATGTCGTCGCACAACTGTACCTAGAGCATTGCTGAATTCATAATAAAATATTTATTGTTAAAATAAGTATTGTTTTTTTTAATTTGTTTTCTTTTTATTTCCCAATAAAACAAAGTTTATTGGGATTGGATAAGTGCTAGGTTTTAATTGTACAACTAATTACCTTCGTCATATCGTAAGGGTCTTGGTTGTATATCTGGCAACCTCGTGGGGGATACAAGCTGGACGTTACACTTTTTATTCCATTTAAACTAGTTTCTCTTAAGAGCTTAATTATTTTAATACAATACAAGGGCGTAAAAGCGGGCAAAACCGGTATTCTATAGGTATATTTAAAAGGCTTCCTGCTGCGAAGGGATGCATGCATAGCATGACAGACATTCGATAAAGCAATATTCATATGTCCCTGATAAAAACAATCTACGTTAGAACCTTTGTAAAATCTTATCCATAGACAGGAAATACTTTACGATTAAATTAAGGGAAAGTAGTTACGTTTGAGAGGTTAGCCGCGATGCTTTAATAGAAGATTGTAAATCAACTTCAGTAATGAATAAAATCTAGACAGCTTTAGGTCTTGTGGCTAAATAAACTATATTCTAGCGTTAATTTATGACACTCGTAAATATTTAGTGCCTTTTAGAATGATTCTATTGCTTGTATTAAGTTTGTTTGATGGTGAATCCTGTGGCAACCAGGATACTTGATTAGTGACTACGAATTGACAGGAATAAATAAATATCGCTGGAAAAATTACATGGGTGTAAATCTAAATATAAACTATAATAATACATACTTTATATTTTACATGTAACGGAGTCCTTCATACACTCTAGTAAACCTCCGACTTGTAATTTCGCTTTTCCCTGCCCAATACGTATAAATAATAAGCAATAATAATAAGTGACAAACATTTCACTTTTTTTTCTTGGTTTTTCCTGTTCTTAAAAGTGGCCAATATTGTTATCTTCTATAATATAAAAAAGAATCGCTAAAAGTATTGGTAAGCGCATAGCTTCCGAACGACTAGACCGATTTGACTTATTATTTTTTTATTGCGTTAGTTACTACCTGGAAAACATTCTTATGAAGAGAAAAATCGGGAAAGTTGCAGGGAAAATGGGAAAAATAATACTTCATTATTTTCCATACGGAGCGGGTGGAACGAAGTTCGCCGGGACAGCTAGTAATTTATATAATCTGATGGAAGCCGGCAGATTTGTCAGGATCGTGAGGTTCTAAGGACTACAATACAACAGCACCCATGTCGAGAAATATATTTATCACATGCCTGCCCTTCTCATGAATCCAATCTCACACATAGTGGGTGGAGTTAGATGTGTAGATACGCTAACCATTTGACCAAAGAGAATGTTTTATTGGAATGTGATTTATAATAAAAACACATTACACGCGTTACTGGATACTAAGTAATCAATTTGCGTATTTGCCGAATCATGTACTAATATTTATATGGGAAAGTATATTCGTTTTCATTTCACGTTGTGACGGAGCTATGATATGGTATATTAGTTTGATAAGAAGCTGGAGCTTTGTAGGCTACTTTTATCTCAATTTCTAAACCCATGAAAGAGCTGTATTTTTTCAGG
>NJDC01002972.1:36617-47381 GCA_002245475.1 Calephelis virginiensis | reverse complement strand
AAAATTGTAAATAACATGAAACGTGCAATTTTAGATGTAATTTTGTAATATTATAATGTTTAATACAATAAGGTTATTTTCGACTGCGAATTTTAAAAACCTGTACCATGAAACTAAATTTCTACTGGAGGTCACCTAACAATGACCAGTAGCGATCTTGAAGCATGTCATGCAAAATTGGAAATTGGAATCGAGTGTATCATTTTAGGTACTCTTGAATACAATACTGGCAAGTTATTAACATTCAGTAATAACACAATATTTTATTGGATTCATTAAAGTTATTTGTAACTAAATAATAATAAATATTCCCGGTCAAATTTAATCTAACCCCAAAGTAAGCGAATTCTATGCTTTTGTTGATGGTGTTAGTCAACGATTCTAATACATAGAAATAATCAGAATATATTTAATAAACACTCAAACCCGGAAATGCAGCATTTTAAATGTTCATCATATAAATTGCCCGGTAGGGAATCGAACCCAAGCCTTGCAGTAAGGCTTGAACTGGCTAGCGTTCAATCAAAAAGGCGGTCAAAATTTTAATAATCGGCTAGTACTGTGTTCAAAGTACCTAAAATGATATTACGATTCCAATTCCCAATAGTAACTCTACTGATGTCATATCTAAATACGGCTAACTCACTCATTGTACTGCGGTCTTTGGTAACTGGTAAGAGAGCAACCTCCAGTATTATTATATCTTCATGGAGTAGGTACGAGGACTTACTAGAGTGTTGTTGCTAAGACATTGTAATTTTTTTTTTGAAACATTACAGGGGAGGCCTAACAAACTGTAGTAGGTAACTCTATCTCTTACCGTAGATAAGTATTTAAAGTTGGTGGTTAATTAGTTACTAAGAATACTTTTGATATGTTTAAGGTGTAATACTAATATTATGGTAGCCCAGGAAGCACACAAAATAAAAAAAAATCACAAGTGATATTTTTACTTTATTACAGTATTCTTACATTTAATTTAATACAAGATTGGTATTAGAATGTGCTAAATTTCAAACGACATAACTTTCGACGATATAGATCCAGATGGTATACGTGAATGACGAAAAACTAGATTGAAAGTTCATTTCTATAAATGCCCAGTCTATTACCAAGCTTTGTTGATACTTTTTCAAACGTTGAATTTGAGTTAATAAGTTTGAAAAACTTTGTGTATCATAATTTTTGTTATATCACTCATCAAATTATGGTAAATAATGGACATAATAATGGACCTTGGAGGGGATTTAAAAACTAAATAATAAACTGCTATACTCGCAAATCTCGACAATGATTTGGATGTTCTTACATCCAATATTGTAGTGAAATTAATTCCTGTCATTTGTAAATTTACGAAAACGGTAAATGCAAATACATCGCAATTTTTCAAATTTACAAATGTACTTGAAATTCAATAATTTTGTGCTGTCGCATTCTATCACTTTGGTCATAGTTTTAGTTGTTTCATTCAACTAAGTAGTTTTTATTTTTGCACTTGATGAAAAAGGTAATATGACTAGAAAATGATCATGCAGATAATTTATGTAAGTAAATTAAAAAGAGTGATGGCCCTAAAATACTACCTTGTGGCACACCACCATACAGCCGTTCCCACGTATTTTTAATATGCCAACACACTGGTCTATTTCTTACTTCTAAACTAATGCCATATTTCCAAGTATTTTACCAAAATTTGATAAGATGCAAAATCAAAGGCATATATACTAATATTATAAAGGTGTAGAGTTTCTTTGTTTGTTTGCTAAAACGAGCTAATCTCAAGAACTACTAGTCCTGTTTAAAAATTATTTTAGAGTTAGATAGACCATTTACTGACTATTTACAAATGTCCGAAACGGCACACACAAACATGCGCATTGATGAGGACCACTGGTTACTGCAGGACCGTGATCATTGCTTTCGAGGGTTTGGTTGGAAGTTTATGTACTGTTTTATATTTGTACTGTTGCTAGATGACACTACCTTTCGTGTGCACAGCGATGTGTTTTTCTTATCACTAGAATTTCCACATTGTGTGCTCGCCAATCTCGTAAAAATAATTGATTGAAATGATGTAATTAATTAACACACTATGTGATGGTCACGGTAGTGTTTAATGGGTCATTAGATTTAAGCTCTATAAAATACCTAAAACTAGATTATATGTGAAAGCTGTTCTTACTTCTAGTCCTTGTATAAATTATATAAGTAATACCATGTATGTCAAATTAGTTTAATTTTGTACTATTATTACTTGTACATAATCAATGTCAATAAAAATGTGTAAACATTGTTGTTTTTGTTTAATTTTGTCTATTTTTAACCAACTTTGAAAAACGCCTCTGTGGTCTAGCGGTCTGGCGTTCTACTTGACGTCTTGAGGTCCCAGGTTCGATCCCCGGGTCGGGCAATAAAAAAATAGAAATTGTATATTTCCAATTTTCTAGTAAAATTAAAGTTTCCCGGGGTGCCCTGTTGGCTTACCACCTAACATATTGTGAGACTTAGTGTCTTCGGCTATTCGTGGGTGTCTTGGTTGTGCCTCTGCCTACCGCTTCCGGGATATGGGCGTGAAGATACCTACTTACATAACTTAAAAAAAGAGGTTGTATATTAGGCTTCTATTTTTTATTTTAATCGATTGACACATTTCATCTCTGAACCGATTTTTTTAAAATTTGAAAGTGCATACTTCTGTGCTAGTTCCATTGCTACCATCTCTGGATCTGACAATGGAATTCCCATAAAATCGAGGAAGATACGTAATTTTTGTGTATTCAGTTAGCTACTTATTTATTGAAATTGGAGGCGGTTTTTTGCGCTTTTTTTATGTAATAGGAAGGCAAACAAGCTGACGGATTTCCTGATGGTAAGAAATTAACGCCGCCTAGAGACACCAAAGGTGGTAATGGTGCGTTGCCAACCTGAGGCCGGGATGTTAGGCCTCGAGCAAAAGTAAGTTTACCGGCTACCTTACCCTCCGAACCGGAACACGTCATGACGTTATGGCGACAGGAATAGGTAAGGCGGTGGTACCAATCCGGGCGAGTCGCTGCCAAACTCTACCACCCAGTCGGATGTCACGGTGTTAGTGATGGTAAGCCTATGCTCGCCTTTTACGAGCTGCCTGACAAGGAAGGCAGATGGTCTATTCTACAAAGGAGCCCGGACCAACACGGGGAAATATATTTAAATATATTGTACTGCGCTTAAAATAGAAAAGAAAATATTTTATTTCATGTTAACCTTATTAGAGGCACTTCTGACTTAAATTTATTTTTATGATAATATGTACAGGATCTGACGCCCCTTTACATTTTGGCGCCCTGGGCGGTTGCCCAACCGCGCCATACCCAAACGCCGTCCCTGTACCTATACATCGTCAATCAACACTATACTTAGTGTCTTCGGCTAGTCGTGGGTGCCTTGTTTGTACCTGTGCCTACCTCTTTGGGGATATGGGCGTGAAGATACTACTATATAATATGTTAGTAGTGTAACGGTCAATATTATGATCTATCTACAGATAAAGAGAGGTCTTTTAGAGTATAGTTGCTAAGATATTTTTATTAGAAAATAGAAAAACTACATTTCCTTTTAGTTGGCTGAATCAGGGATCGAAGGATTCAAAGTTTAAAGTTTCTAATTATAAAACATCATTTTTGATTTCTTAGGCCCACTTGCACGTACCTGGGTTAAATGTTTAACTCAAAGTTAGCTTCTAACATCGGACTAATTCATATATATATGATATATATATATGACAGTTTAACCCGTTATTAAACTTAACCCAGCAACGTGCAAGTGGCCCTTAGAAGATTGATTTTTTAATTACTCGTATGTTCAGGATCATTCTCAATGATTAGTGTTACCAAAGGTGTTACATACAAATAAGGTATAGTGACGATGTTAGTTATTAAAAAAATCTGTCGCGAAGATGTGGCTACTCACAATGTAAATTATGCACTACTATCCCGGTAAACTGCGTTCTACTCGTTTTGTTGGTATGGGAAAATTTAAATTGTAGTTTTTCCTAGTTTCCTCGCAGTTTTCCCTTTTTTCTTATCTTTTAACTTTCCATGGACTTCCACAAATAGATACTTTAAAAAAATTAGCGAATTCGGTCCAGCTGTTCTCGAGTTTTAGCGAGACTAAGGAACAGCAATTGCTTTTTAACCAAGTTCAAAAAAACGAGGAAGTTCTCAATTCGGCAAGTATATAGTTTTTATGTATGTACGCCGATTCCTTCGAGGTTTCTGAACCTCCTGACACAACCCTGAAACCTGAAATAAAGATTTAATATTAATTATATACTACCTATTATTTATATTTGCTATTTACTAATAGGTTTAAAGTTGGTGCCAAGCCTTAAACTAATATTTATATTGTAAGTAGATATAAAATTGGCTTATATATATTGGCGTATATAATTAATATTAAACTTTTATCAAACGTAGCTATTTTTATTATGTATAAGACTAGCTGTCCCGGGAACTTCGTTCTACCCGTTCTGTTTGTACGAAAAAACTTAAAATATTGCTTTTCCTAGTTTCCTTGCAGCTTTTCTTTTTTTCTTATGTTATAAACCGTCAGTAGACTTATACATAAAACTAAAAACCAAAATTAGCCAAATCGGTACAGCTGTTCTCGAGTTCATCTATCGATTGCTAAATTTTACATTTAATTCATTTGTTACAAAAAAATGTGTTAAATGAAGAACCGCTCCACCGATTTTATGCAAACTTCACATAAACCATTTACTAAATAGCCCGAACAAAGCCTATACATTTGGTTTGGATAGGTGAGCCCGTTCTTGAGTTATAAAATTACTAGCAGTTTCACGCAGCTAGGCCTGCGTAAATTGTCTTCTACTTCACCGATTTTAATGAAACAAAGCCCATGTCAATCAGGGATAATGTAGCGTTCTGAAGGTGAACGAATTTTTAAAATCGGTCTAGTATTTTTGGCGTCTATTAATTTTAAACAAACAGACAAAAAATCAAACATTTTCTCTTTATAATATTAGTATAGATAACGAAAAGATTAATATTCAAATAGTAATTAACAAGCACCTTTTAATTTAAGCACTTAATTTACGCCGACTGAGTATATTCAATAAGGTATGTTTGGACTTTGAAGTATTAGCTTAACAATTCGATCCTCTCCCACAGTCCCCTAACACGCTCATATTATTAGGTTATACGCTTTTATGCGCACAATTTGAACTTATTGTATTTTTCCCTTTGATTAGTAAACTAATAAATTTACAAAGGTGTGTAATTCATGTCGATTATGTTCTGGTTACTTTTCATGATGGCATTGATTTATTTACTGCGGTACTATGATTTATTTATTTTCGGATGTAGGATGTAGGATGTGTGGATGTAGGTACTCGGGGAGACCAAGGTTGACATTCCACGATCAGGTCACTAGGATATTATCCGAGGGTAGTGTCAAGAGTCTCCGAAACCGGCGAGTTTGTATGAAAAGGGTAATTAATGTGAAGGAAGCCAGACAGGTTTGTCAGGATCGTGAGGTCTGGCACTCGATACTCTCTGCCTACACGTAAGGGACTTGGCGTGAAGATATGTGTGTATGTGTATGTATTTATTTGTTTAACTTAACAGACGTATCTCCTGATGGTAAGAAATATATGTCGTCAAAAACTAAAGACGTTAATGAACTATGCGTCGCCTGAATAACGAGCATACAGTGGGATATTTAAGCTTTTGGGTAAGTTCACGAAACATTCCCCGTGTTGGTCCAGGCTCATTTGTAGAATAGACCAACTGCCTTCCTGGCTGCTCGTGCGACATCTAACTAGGTGGTAGAGTTTAGCAGTGACTCGCCTGGATTGGTACCACCGGCGAGACAGAACTCACGGAGCGATTTTTACCCGCGCCCGCGGCGGACGCGGTTTCGCGATTTTATTTTAAAACTACGAGACGGGTAATTTTTACGGTCCCGCAGCCGCCGCGGTTGAAATTATCGCCCGCAAACTTGGCGGTTGATTATCGCGCGGCCGGCGGAAACGGTTAAATAATTAGTACAAATAGTATAAAATGGTCGCCCGCCAAGCGACCGCAGAGCGCGCGGTCGCAACCCGCCGAGGCGGCGGCAGATCGCTGCCCGCACGAGTAACGCGCAGACGACCGGTGCCGCGGGAACCGCAAACAACCGCAGGAGCTGCGGGTGAAAATCGCGTCGTGAAATGTGATCTTACTTTTTGCATATAAATCTACATTCTACGGAATTTGCGGGCCCGCAACCGCCGCGGGCGCGATTAGAAACCGCGCCATGAGTTCTTAGACTAATATATTACTGCCGCTGAAACGTCAGCACTTGCCGTTGACGTGTTCCGGATAAGATAGCCGGGACATTTACTTTTGCTCGAGACATTTCGGCTTGAGGTTGGCAACGCACCATTATCAATTTTGATGTCTCTAGGCGGCGTGAATTTCTTACCATTAGGAAATCAGTCTGCTTGTTTGCCTTCCAGTAACAAAAAAAAGACAGCAATGGGCGTTCATCTATGGTGTCTACAAGCCACTATTTTCTCTTACCATCAAGAGAGCCGTTTGCTTGTTAGCAATCTTATCACATAAAAAAGAAGAAAAAAGTAAGTTCACCGAGTACCTTACTCTCCAAACTAGCATATACGTATATGAGAATAAAAAAATGGTGTTATTTACTTAGTGAACGCTGACTTTTTCTATTGGAAAAAAGAAAAGGTGACATTGGGCGAACCGTTGCAGAATTATTCAAACTAGTGTCACTAATCTTGTAGAATTACTACCTTCTTGATATATTAATTCTACATGTACACACAAATTACAATTAAGTATCAATAAAGTATAGACATGTAATGGTACGTATTTAACTAGCGCCATGTCCCGGCTTCGCTAGTGAGGTCATTTTTGACTATAAATTGAGATTTAAGCTTTCCTATCTTTCAAGTTGGATCAACATGTACTCACTTCAACAAAGACAAAGAGAAGAAGACAAAGGACGTGACGCATAATCACGTGAATATACATATTATACAGATTTATATATATTAAGAAAATTATACAGCAGTGGTGCCTATACTTTTTGCTGTTAAGATCGACTTGAGAAGAAGTTAAAAGTTTAAGATCGACAGCTTTATTTTTATGTATTTTTTTATTATCTATTAGTAATAATATTATTTATATTATACACGTATTTATATTATTATTTTTATGTTGTAATCATAAGTAATTATTATTAGCAGTTTTATATAGTTTCTTACTATTTACACATATTTGAAGATAAAAAATATTCGAAATTCGAAAATAAAATCTTGTAGGTACTAACTGGCTTAACCTCTAAGATCGACCATGGAACCTTTCATGATCGACCGGTCGATCGCGATCGACCGTTTGGGCACCACTGATAAAAAGTAATCTGAATGACTAGTCGTATGCATACATACAACACGTAAAATTGTCTAAGGATATAAATAGTGAAGTTTTCAAGTGTACAAACAAAATGTCTACAATGACTAGGTTTATATACTATATATTTATATATTATATATATACTATATAGGTTTATATTTATATACTATATATAAACCTAGTTTATATATTGTTATAATCAATGCACACAATATAAATACTCAAAGATAAATTGTAAGGAAAGATGACTTACATTTGAATGTGAAGACAACTAAATTACTAAATATCAAATATGAAAGAGACGTAACCAAAACGGATAAGAGTTTAAGGTGATGATGTAGAGCTGGAACAAGTGAATGAAACTGTATATCTTGGTGGTGTTAGCAGATATGGAGATATGGAAGGTACACCTATATCTTGATAGTGTTTTTAGCAGATATGGAAGGTACACCTCGGATGTAAAAAGAATTGTGTGCGTAGGGAATTATGTGAATAGAGCGCTGGGTAAGATATTTCAAAGCGAGCTTTTGAGTCAGGGTGATAGACTATAAAGTATCTTCACGCCCATATCCCCAAAGAGGTAGGCAGAGGTACAACCAAGGCACCCACGACTAGCCGAAGATACTAAGTCCCACAATGTGATAGGTGGCAAGCCTATCGCCAACCGGGCACATATCCTATCCCGAGCAACATTTTTTTTATTAGAAAATTGGAAAAATCCAATTTTCTTTTTGTTGGCCGACCCGGGATTCGAGCCCGGGACCACATGCAGTCAAGTCCAACACCTGGACCGCTAGACCACAGAGGACTAACTTTGCAAAATTATTCTATTTATTCCAACGTTGTTGTTCAGAAAAATATGAGAGTAGGGTAAATGCGGTCCAAATGAAAGCGCAACGGAAAATTTGTGGTGTAACGCTCGCTAACCGCATTCATAACAGTGAGATAGAAAGACTGGGATTGAAAGAAAGTGTTGGTGTTGAAATGAGAAAGGGTCCGTTGGTGGGTCATGTAGAAAGAATGAAAGATGAAAGATTGGCAAAATAGATATGTATAGATGATTTAAGTACCCGGCGAGACCTAAGTTGTCATTCCATCAAATATTTGCTAGTGTTTTATTAAAGGGTTGTTGCAAGAGTCTCCGATACCGGCGGGTTAGTATGAACAGTAGGGTTACTCTCCAAACACGATTTCATGGAAATTGGAAATTTGAATCGAATTTGTCATTTTAGGTACTCTGGAACACAGTAATAAGGGATGATTAACATTTAGTTACAACAAAATTCAATGAATCGGATAAAATCATCTATTGTTTATTATTAATTAAACTTTAATAATTCGCTAGTATTGAAGAGTACCTAAAGTGACAGATCCGATTCCAATTTCCAATATTGCATTAATCGAGATTCAAGAGTAACCCTACAGATTAAATAATGACGAAAAAGCCAGACGGATGTGCATTTGGCACTCGATACTCTCTGCCACCCACGCAAGGGACTTGGCGTGAAGATATGTGTAAATAAAAAATAGACAAATATTATCATCTATTTTTAAAATTTAATTTAAATATGATTTGACAGATTTTGGCGAGACTATCACAGGTGGTATAAGAGGCAACTATTGTTTTTTTTACTCTTAAAAATATCAACGATAACGTCTGAAAAAAAATGTCCCTGTAACTTTCCAGCGGATACACCATACCCTGGTTGTCTCTAATTGAATTGATAACGTCTTTAACTGAATAATAATATTATACGTAGCCGATTAATAGTGAATATTAATAACCTATCTTAGACAAGAGATTGAGCTATTTTAGATCAGATGCCAGGTAACCGCTGTTAGTTTTTTATAATTATTTACAAAAATGTCTTAACAACAAAACTTTAGTAGTCCTATCTCTATTCGTAGATTGGTTATTAACATTGGCCATAATTTGTTTCCTTAAGTACGAGCTGATTCCTTAGGAAAAAATATCTTGTCTGCTCAAGGCTTTGTTAAACATTTAGGATATTTTTAAAAGTTACAGACTGATTTTAATAATTCCAAATTCAAGTTGAACATTTTCTGTTACTGTTCACATAAAAACTAAATAAAAATTTAAGAAGCCGATTGAGCTTCAATTTTTTAAAGATAATGGAAGGCAAACAAGCCGACGGGTTTCCTGATAAAAAAGTTCATGCTGCCTAGAGACACCAAAGGTGGTAATGGTGTGTAGCCAACCTGAGGCCGGGGTGTTAGGCCTCAAGCAAAAGTAAGTTTACCGGCTGCTTTACCCTCCGACACGGAACACGTCACCGGCAAGCATTGGACGTTATGGCGGCAGGAATAGGTAAGGCGGTGGTACCAATTTCAGGCGAGTCGCTGCAAAACTCTACCACTTAGTAGGATGTCACGGTGTTAGTGACGGTAAGCCTATGCTTACCTTTTACGAGCTGCCTGGCAGGAAGGCAGATGGTCTATTCTGCAAGGGAGCCCGGACCAACACGGGGAAACAATTATAACAACAATTTACTATTAGGTATTCAAACTCGTAAAACATAACACATTAATATATATGTTATGTGACCTTTCAGTAAGTTTATGTTTATTATGATAGGCTTGCCACCTATCACATTGTGGGACTTAGTGTCTTCGGCTAGTCGTGCGTGCCTTGGTTGTACCTCTGTCTACCTCTTCGGGGATATGGGCATGAAGATACTTTTTATTATGTTTATTTATTACTTTCAAATAATACTTAATCTTTTCTTAATACACAATAGTGATCAACCCTTCAATATTATAACTTAATGTACGTAATGAGATTATTACGAGAAAATCAGAATACACCCCTAGCAATATAGTTCAATTATAGCTGTAATCATAATAATAGACTGTGCAGTGTATGAAGTGCAGTGACAAATTAAATAAAGCTGCGAGATCCGATGCTTCCGTCCAGTGGCCAGACATCATTTTAAAAGATCTGAAAAGTCAGCTAGTAAGGACCCATCTCAAAAGGAAGTGTAGGGTTGCTATAACATTTGGATCATTGCAATTTTGCTATAATTTATATAAATCCTATCTGTAGGGTTACTTTTGAACCTCGATTCACGCAGAATTGAAAATTGGAATCGAGCATTTTAAGTATTCTTGAACATAGTACTGACGAATTATTTAACATTTAGTTAATAGTAAACAATTTTTTTTGTCGGATTTGTTGAATTTATTTGTAACTGAATGTTATTAATGCGCTTGTGTGTTTAGAAGTACCTGAAATGTCATATAGGATTCCAATTATCAATTTGCTATATATCGAGATTAGAGAGTAATTCTACAGGTAAATAAAGGTTTAATATTAAAGTAAATTCTA
>NJDC01002972.1:11417-21686 GCA_002245475.1 Calephelis virginiensis | reverse complement strand
GATGACTAATTAAAATTAATTGAAATTGATATAAAATTTGATGCAAATTTCTACTTGACTAATGGCTAAATACTAACGTGAAGGCCAAAACTTAAAGAAAGAAAAAAAGAGACTTTCAATAAGTATTTAAGATTAATTACTATTAATTGAATGGTGTTAACTGAAATAAGTATAAGATTTATTTGCAATTCTTGATCTAGCCGGGCGGGCAATACGAAAATTTCATTGTTTCATGATTTTTTAATTAATACGTTCTAATATGGTATACCTAACTACACTCATAAATCCGTAGGTACGTAAATAATTGTTAAACTATTTTCAAGCAAAATTATGACTTCAGTCAGTGACATCGGTAAGTTGAATGACTAATCATGACCTAAAAAATAATTGGCTAAGATAAATCATTGTCACAATTTCATACACCAAGCTTTTAAAACCCAACAGCGATTGCGGTTCGAATCTGATACTTTTAACGTTTAGTAGATAGATGCCTGCAGCTTCGCCCGCGTTTTCAAAAGAACCCGTAGTGCGTTTATAATGAAAAGTAGCCTATATATTAATCCAGGTCACAATCTACCTGTGTTCCAAATATCAGACAAATCCGTTTAGCCATTCGAGCGTGAAAGACAACATCCATACATACATACTCACAAACTTTCGCATTTAAAATATAGTAGTAGGATTAGTAGGATATTTTTATGTTGATAAATAAAGTTTGAATTACCAGAGACAAAGGGCCCCTTTCTGAGGCCAGCTAAGACCTTTAGGCCATGCTGCCACGTCTTCCGTATTAATTAATTCTTATAGTCTTTAGTCACCTGTCTTCCGTATTAATTAATTCTTATACAGTCATAATTCACTATTTACAAGGTCACGTCAAGCTCTTGAGTAAAGCTGTGGTCACTTTACACAAGCTCACTTAGGGAGATTTGGCGGCAGCGAGGAAATTCACGATACACTAATTTCATTTGTGCACTTTCACTGAACAAAATTAAACTAATTTCCACCTAAATTGACTAATTTTACTCATAATTTACACTAAATTCAATAATTGTGAAAAAATTACGACCATCTTCATTCACGATGGCGCCAAAACTCTTTTTTTTTATTATTCTGGCCACAACTCTGTTGTACCTTGGCAACAGGTTTCCCTTAATTCGTAGAAAAAAGTGGCTACCATATGTCTATATCTTAATCAAATATATATGATATCACCTCGGAAACATGACCAACGTTTTGAAAAAAAAAACATCCTTAAAATCTGTTCATTATTGGGCGAGTAATTGCAAAATGAATACGTTAACTTCCTTTTTGGAGTTGGTTAAAGACGTAATGAAATTGAAACAATTCAATTTTGAATTAAACTTTTAATATAACTTCCTACTTACGGATGTAACAGCAATGATTTAGAAGAATAAACGATTTGGCGGAACCCTGACGTCTTTCAGTAGTCTTTAGGTTTGGTTTTTAGGATTAAGTAGAAGCGTAGAAAGTTAATATTTTATATTATAACGCATAAGTATTTCTTATTATAGAATAATAAAAACGACGGGCACTCCGGGAGTGCCGGCAGAAGTGAAAACTTGAATATTAACGTTGTGCATTTTTGATATTTTGGAATGGTTAGGCAATAATTTTGCACAAATTGCTTTAATTAGAATTAGTATGAAAGTACTATCATTTATGTGATAGAATACAATATTCATTTATTGCGCTATCGTACACAAACATGACAACACGGATATACGAGCAAGCACCCTGCGCCGACCGCCGTAAGCGGCGTTGCGCACTTTTTTTGGAATGGTTACTCATTCCAAAAAAAGTGAGCAACGCCGCTAAAGAAGTTTTCACTTTAAAAACTATAAAAACTACTAACTACTTTCTACTAAAGCCATGCGTTTGACATGTATATCTAGTACCTACTTACATATTTTGCTTATGTAGCATAATATATATATACAAAATATGTAAGTAAGTAAAATTAAGAAGAGGTCAATATTACTCGCAGACTTAAATATTTACGGTCGATCTTAAACATATCAATCAAACTCAATTAAAAAATCAAATAAAAAAAAATCAAATAAAAAAAAATACAAATAAAAAAAAATGAATAGTAAAGTATAACTCAAAACCCAGCACTAGAATCTACGTGATGGTGATGCCAAAACTTTGGGCCTCTTTTTACGAAAATTGTGCGGACGCAGGAGCATAAAATTTGGCACACTTATAGTTTATGTGTAGGAGAAGTACAGAACGCTAATATTTTTCAATAATAATGCTTATAAAGTACATTAAATCAATAAATAAAACATTACCCACACTACCATGCATTTGAAACACACAAACAAATATATTGATGATTGAAAGATCACAGATGGCGCACTAAAAAGTTTGGAAACAAAGTAGTTGATCTTGAGAAATGAAGATGGCGTTCGTATCAAAAAGATATTAAAATTTACTATGGTCGAATTTCGACCAACGGGCAACCACTTGTCTTAATAATTGTATATAGGACCACCTTGGCATTACGACCTAGGTACCTTTCGAAAAACAAATTTTCAAAGTACGACTTGGTGTTGTTGGAATGAAGTTGGAGTATGTTTTTGCAGTTTCGCTGGGCTTACATTGTTATTTTTGGAGTAAGATGGAGAACATTACTTTTTATTCGAATATTAAAAACGGTTTTTTGCGGGATAGGTTAATATTTTTTTTTAATTTATTTTGTGATAATGGAAGACAAATAAGCAGACTGATTTCCTGATGGTTAGAAATTCACGCTGCCTAAAGACACCAAAGGTGGAAATGGTGCGTTGCCAACCTGAGACAGGGATGTTAGGCCTCGAGCAAAAGTAAGTTAACTGGCTCCCTTACCCTGCAAACCGGAACAAGTCAACGGCAGGCGTTGGATGTTATGGCGGCAGGAATAGGTAAGGTGGGTAACCAATCCGGGCGAGTCGCTGCGAAACTTTACCACCTAGTATGATGTCACGGTGTTGGTGACGGTAAGGCTATGCTCGGCTTTTACTAGCTTCCTGGCAGGAAGGCAGATGGTCTATTCTGCAAAAGAGCCCGGACCAACATGGAGAAAATAGTTTGCATACGCAGGTGTAGCTGCGGTCAACATTTAATTACCACATGAGTAATTAATGAAGGACCCTAAACTTTTATTCATGAGATCTACTTACACTTATAGGCTATCTAGCCTATATGGCTAATTAACTAAGAACTTATGGGTATTAAACACAAATAAGCCATCTGCAAAAAGGTAGATAACTACGGTGCTTATTTCCTCACCTAAAAAAGTGGAATTAAAGAGTTCCAAGTATCCACTTAATAAACGTAGCCACATATCGTAGTAGTTACACACCTCTTTCCAAAACATTACTTTAATTTTTCTCAACAAAAAAAAAACTTTGGTTTTCATGAGATATGTATAATTCTCTCCATGTCCATGTCTTGGTCCGAGTCCATAACGTAGATTACCATGTGACTTTCTGTCTGGAAGCTCGGACTTGATTTCTTGAGCCCAACGGATCAGGGACGGATTCGATTTCCGGGCTGCGCAACAAAAAAAATTATGAAATGTATATTTTCAGTTTTCTAATAAAAATGACTTTGCTGGGATTGTATATGTGAACGGTTGGCGATAGGTTTGCCACCTATCACATAGTGGGACATAGTGTCGTGCTAGTCGTGGGTGCCCTGGTTGTGCCTCTACTTACTCCTTCGGGGATATGGGTGTGAAGATATTTGCACACTTTTTATTGAATATTTTCCTCGATTTACTTGGGATTCTATGAACAAATCCAAACTTGGTGGCAATAAACCTCGGAAGTAGGCTTTAGGTAGGAAATATTTTTTTTAATCTGTTTACAAATTATGGAGAAACAGATTAACATGCATAAAATACACTTACAAGAATCGGACAAATCTAGGACCTCTTCCTTTTCCTTACTCTTTTTTTAATGGCTAATATGTTGCTAACTTCACGGTTCTTACAACTTAATCGGATTTTGAAGTGGTTTATAAACACTGTAATTATAGCGACAGGAATAGGTATAGTGATGGACTCCAGCAAGTTGCTGCGAAGCACTTTATAGGAATTGGTTTTTTGGTAAAAAATGGAAATGTATATGATACATTTTACATAGAGGAAAAGGGCTCACACGCAGAATAGGAAAAAAAGTCAAATTGTATATAGTGAGTTGTGACCTATTTTGTGAATAATAAAAAATGACAAGGTTTTTTTTACTTTTTAACCGGATATTTGTAAGTGATTGTCTCCATATTAATCATCAAATTCACGCAACCAATAGACAATATTCGATATCTTATTTCCAAGAAATATAAAGTAGAGATAAGATAATTATTTCCCGATACCCCAGATTGTTTTCACGTTTATATATAGATGTTGTTCATTGATATTTTACAGAGCAATGGAGGGCAGAGTGGTCGTTTTTGTATTTTTAGTCACATTGGCTGGGGTGTTTTGTGACGGTAAGTAGCGACATCTAGTTTTGAAATGTAGTAAAGTAGTTAGGTAATAAATAAAATATTGTTTTTGTACACTGAAGATTCACATTATTTCAATTTACACTCTTAAAATAATTGATTGGAGCCACCGAGAGAAAAGACGGTCGAAGTTTTTTCATAATTATTGAATTTCGTGTTGATATTGAGTGAAATTAGTCAATTTTGGTGGCATTTTGTACAATTTTGTTCAGTGAAAGTGTAGAAATGAAATAATCAGGAAGAAATTAGCGTATCGTGTGTTTCCTCACTGCCGCCAAACCTCGTTATATGAGCTTGGGTAATGAGGCCATCGCTTTACTCAAGAGCTTGACATGACTAACTGACGACTTATGAATTATGACTGATGACTAATTATAATTTGTTAAAATTGATGTAAAATTTGAAGCAAATTTCTACTTGACTAATGGCAAAATACTAACGTGAAGGCCAATACTTAAAGAAAGAAAGAAAGAAAGAATTGATTTCTTATTAACAGCATCATATTCCAAGAATAATAGTAAATCACGAATCAAAAATTGCTTTGATCTATGATTATCACGAAAAATTTGATAACGCGAAATTATGATTCGAATCCCAAAAGGGGAGGCCTTGTGTGATGAATATTTTTTATGAATATTTCTGGGTTTTTATTAAATTTATTTCAGTATTAATGCATCTTTGGTACCCATAACATAGGCATATAACTTACTTAATTTAGATATAGATTATTTCTTGCAACTTTATTATATTTATTATATTCTTGACATAGTTATAGGTACATGTAAACTCTTACAGCCGTACTCAGAGTTGTCAATTATCGTAAAATCAGTCATTAAGTCGACATTTTCTATACAAAATTGTTTCTTAATAATAGATGAAACGTTGATTGACGTCTCTGTGAGCGGCCGTAAATCTAAAAGATAAATATACTCAATATCCCTAGTGAAAATTCTTGTCAAAATCCCTAGGACATAATACGACATTCCCGGTGTTGGTCCGGACATCCTTGTAGAATAGACCATCTGCCTTCCTGCCAGGTATTTCGTAAAAGGCGAGCATAGGCTTACCATCACTAACACCGTGACATTTAACAAGGTGGTAGAATATCGCAGCGACTCGCCCGAATTGGTACCACCAATTTACCTATTCCTGCCGCCATAGCATCAACGCTTGCCGGTGATGTGTTTAGGTTTGGAGGATAAGGAAGCCGGTAAACATAATTTTACTCGAGGCACAACATCCCCGTCTCAGGTTGGCAACGCATCATTACCGCCTTTAGTGTTCTAGGCAGCGTGAATTTCTTACCATCAGGAAATTCGTCTGCTTGTTTGCCTTCCAATATCATAAAAATAAATTTAATCATGTAGTAAAATCTGGAGTTGATTTGGACTTGTTTAATATCTACTGATGTTGAATCGGCAAGGCGATTACTATGCAACATGTTTTTCTTTGCTACTTAATGTCAATAGTTAATATAAAATTGGTGTGTACTTGAATATGCATAACATATTCTTTTCATGTAGTAATTATCCTAATTTAGTTGTTCGTTTTTGGTGTTATAGCTTCTATAAGTATGTTGTATCTAGTTGTGAAAATCTGTAATTGACTGACTGTTATTAACTCATAGTTCTAATTTTCTTAAACTTTAGCTGTTGATTTTCCTATCAAATAAAAAAAATAAAATAGGAAATTGTACAGTCCTCCATCATTGTAAATATCCGTACCGAATTGATTGTTATTCGATGTAATATTACAGAAACTACAACAGCTCCCAAGAATGTTGCGTGGAAAGAAACTGGAATTTGCAGGAAATGCACTTGCAAAGATGACAAAGTTGACTGCTTCGACCAAAAGATTGACATTTTTTTTACTAAAGAAGAATGGACTGGTAAAAATATTTTTTTAATTAAAAGCTTTTCGCGGATTCCATTTGTACTGTATGTATGTGTATTGTATGTATGTGTATTGTATGTATGTGTATTTGTATTGTATGTGTTTCATTTAGGTAAACAACAGTAAAAATAACGTTATCTGGGATTGGATGAATGTCCGATTAGGGATAGGTTTGCCACCTACCACATTGTGGAACCAAGTTTAGCCCCTGTGGTCTAGCGGTCCAGGAATTGGACTTGACTTCATGAGGTCCCGGGGTCGATTCCTGCGTCGGATAACAAAAAGAAAATATCCCCGAAGGTGTAGGCAGATGTCTCTGCCACCACCACGTCACCCACGACTAGCCGAAGACACTAAGTCCCACAATGCGATAGGTGGCAAGCCTATCGCCAACCGGGCACATATCAAATCCCGAGCAAAATATTTTTTTAATAGAAAATTGGAAATACATCATTTTGTTTTTGTTGCCCGACCCGGGATTCGAACCCAGGAACTCATGGAGTCAAGTCCACCGCTAGACCATTCAATATTTAGCCATCTCAACATTTAGTTCTTACTTCAGTAGCTGTTTGTCGGCGTAAAATAGTTACGATTTTCATGCAAACTTTCATCCGCTTTTAAAATGCTTTTAGGGTATGATTTTTGAAGAACAATAGCCTATATTTGAACTCGAATCTTTCAGCCACACTTTCCTATGCATATAAAATTTCATCAAAATCTTTTGAGCAAATTAAATGTGAAAAAACAACAGAAAGACAGAATTTCGCATTTGTAACATGATGGTATGGATTATATTATTGTTTGTTTCGAAATAAATGAAAAATAATATAAAGGAAGTGGCTCATTCTCTTACACCCGTATTCAGGAAGCATACTTGGCTAAGTAATAAAACGACGCTGTGCGAAGTATGACATTTAGCTATTTTTTTTAATGACTAATTTGTTGCTAGCTTCGCGGTTTATACAACTTGTTTGTGGACCACCGAGCTTTGTGGGCCGAGGAGAGTGCTCAGCCCGAGACGTTATTATTTAGATGGATTGGACTGTTCCCTACAACGTCAGCAACAAGGGCTGTCTCCCAGGAGACCGTACCTCGACTTGGTGCTGCGTTCTGGTTACTGGGTGGACAAGGTGGAGGAATAGTGGCGGCTCGTCGCTCGGCGTTAGGCGCCGTCGCCGAGACCGGCGGCGACGGTGTAGTGTGATGTTTTGTGAGTTCCTGTTCTGGTTGGGAGGGAGTATAGCGTTTGCCGCGGTTATTGGGTCCGGAGGATCCGATAATACGTGGCGGGGTCTTCTATGATTGGGGGGTGCGTTCGCGCCCGGTGTGTAGTCACACGCGGGTGCTAACACCGGATTCGGGTGGGCAGCCGTTATTTCAAAGTAACGTTCCAATAGTACTTTGAAATGCTGCGCTATCGTGGGTAAATCTATAGGTCGCGATGTAGGTCCTCGTTGCGAACGTACCACGGAGCACCGATAACAGTTCGCATGAACCTGTTACATTTAGCTATGCATTCCTTGCGTCAAGCCATTCACTTCATAATAATTCTAAGTATTGTATATGAAAATTGGATGGCTTATTGCAAGGATAGCATAGCTAGGTGACGTACTTCGCACAGCGTTGCTTCATTACTTGGCCAAGTATTCTTCTTGAATACGGGTGTTAGACTACAAATTTATGCCACGGAAGTTTATGGGTAAATGCGTAAATCGAAATGTCTCTTAGTAAAATATTAAATAGAAAATTTCAATTTCAGATCTTAAAGAAATGAAGCCAAAGATAGTAGACTTAAGTGATAACGTTTTCACAAACGTAACAGCTATTGCAGAGCTACCAATTCAGGTGTTGAATCTCTCCAGGTGTTCTATAAGTTACATAGAAATGGCCAGCTTCAAAGACCTTCAGGATATGACCACTTTAGATCTTAGTCATAATGAGCTGACTTCGGACAAGTTGAGTCCTCATGCTTTTGAAGTAAGTTTATCCATTTCTTATTTTAGGAAAGATTGCATAATATTTCAATAACATAACTCAGAATCAGCGATCTCCATTTCAGTAAAAAATCAGGAGACACTTTAAACGTTACAGTATTTATTATTAATCATTTGCTAAAGAAATATAAATACCCGTTGGTACTTTACTAGCTATGTAGCGTCCATCGGTTTATTTAGACTAATATATATTACTTATAAAGAGGAAAGGTTTGATTTTAGTTTGGTTGTTTGTTTATTCTAAATGAATAGGCTCTGAAACTACCGGAACGATTTCAAAAATTCTTTCACCTTTAGAATGTAGCATTATCCCTGAGTGACATAGACTTTGTTTCATCATAATCGGTGCGGTAGAAGCCACGTTACGCAGGCGAAGCTTAGACCGGAACATGACACTGTCATTATGGTGGGGGAAATAGGTAATTTTATCGTAGAATATTAAAGAAGCAACCTTTGATGACTTGATGCGATGTATATTTACCACTATGAATTCCGTCTGCTTTTTAACCGAGTTCAAAAAAACGAGGAGGAAATTGAGAAATTCAGCCGGTATATTTTTTTTATGTAGGTGTGTACACCGATTTCTCCGTGACTTCTAGACCGATTTACGTAATTCTTTTTTTATTTGATACGGAATAGTTTCGTGATGTTCCCATAAAAAATGATGCAGGTAGGTTTTCAATTTATGAGCATTTTTTAACAATTTTCCCCTATACCGATGATTATTTTTATTAAACATATCAGCAATAAACTAAAAAAAATATTAAATAAAAATAACTACGTTACTAAAAACCGACTTCAAAACTAAAAAGTAAAGAATAATAAAGATTTAATATTGATTATATAGTACTTATTACTCATATGTGCTACTTACTAACAGGTTTGAAGTCTGTGCCAACACTATTTAAAACTTACTTATAATATAATAATTATTAGTTTAAGGCTTGGCACCGACTTCAAATCTATTAGTAAATAGCACATATGAGTATATAATTAATATCAAATCTTTATTATTCTTTACTTTTTAGTTTTGAAGTCGGTTTTAAGTAACGTAGTTATTTTTATTTGCCTTCCTTTTAGAAGCTCAATAATTAAGTAAGAATACACCTAGGTACTGAGTATTACTTTTGCATATATATTTTACACATAAATTTCTAAAGTTCCTTAGAAAATTCTAGGCACTTTAAGAAACTACCTGGAGACATCCAATATCTAAATGAAAAAAATAACAAAAAAAAACGATAGCTTTTAAACAACAAAGATATTACAGGTGCAACGCTATCCAGAGGCCGGGATTGAAGGCCTATTGTGCAAGTCTACTGTGCCCTCCAGACTGGAATATGACTGAGTCATTATGGCGGCAGGAATAAGTAAAGCGGTCGCGGTGGAATCTGGCGAATTGTTGGAAAGCACTCTACTGCTAGTGGTTTTGTTGGTAATAACTTACATTTTAGCCTGTGCTCGCCTCTTATGAGCTACCTGGCAAAGAAAAGAAAGAAAGAAAATATATTTATTTGCGGAATATGCGTGTTGAAGTTGTTACAAAATTATTTAAGCTTTCCAACATATTCTACCACATTGTGGTGTGCAGATATTTTAATATTTTTAAAAGTGATTTATTATATACACAATGTTTTAATATTCATACAACAAATAGTTTTATTCTTATTACAATTTGAATTACAACTTACAAACAATTTTAAAATGTTAATAAATTTTAGAATCTTAAAGAGGCAGAGGTTTATGAAAATCAGCAGATCCGGACCAATATGGGGAAAACACACACTGGTCTTTAGATACAAAATGCCAATATACGCCTCTGTGGTATAGCGGTTCAGTTGTTGGACTTGACTGCATGAGATCCCGGGTT
>NJDC01002972.1:0-10767 GCA_002245475.1 Calephelis virginiensis | reverse complement strand
AGAATATTTGGAAATGAAATTACTTTATAGTAAACAATAGGGTCATTACATACCTACGCCAAATACTCAAAACCTGTTTTCTCTAAATAAACATTGATAATATTCGCAGGTGCTCCGTATGCGTTCATGCCAGCTAACGGAAATCCCCGACAAGTTCCTGCACACTCCCAAATACCTGGAGCGACTGGACATCAGCGACAATAAGCTCACGTCGGTGCCGCAGGAGCTGGAGGAGACCAAGAACCTGGTTTATTTGAACCTGAATCAGAACCCTATCAAGGAACTGGACATGTCTTCCGAAGATTATCCGTAAGGAAACCACATTAAATAAAACACTACATACACATGAAATTATATATGTACAAATTATCTTTATATGTTGACCGCCTTGTTGGTCGAGTGGCTAGCGTACACGCCTAACTACACGGATCAACCGCGTAGCTCGGGTTCGATTCACGATGGGGGCAGGCATTTGTGTGAGGAACATTTAGATGTCTGCATTTCCGGGACTGGGTGTTTATCAAATTTATTCTGGTATCTATAATTGTAGTACAGTTCTATATATTAACATCGTTGACTAACTACTAACACTCATAACACAAGCATATAATTTGCTTACTTTGGGGTTAGATTGAATTTTATGTAATTTATACGATAACGATTTTATGGCTTTATTGTAATATTCTAGGGATATTATATCGATAAAAAGTAGTCAGAAGTACAACCAGGATTAGCCGAAGGTACTTTTAGTCTTACAACATGATAGATCTTCCGATCCCGGGAAACTTTGATTTTATTAGAAAATTGGAAACCTTTTTGATTTGACCGACGTGGGAATGAAGCTCAGAAGCCTAAGTAGCCAATGCACTGGATCACTTAATCATATAGGGTATTACATACGGGGTAGACAGAGAGTATCGAGTGACAAGATCCTGGCAGACCTACCTGGCTTCCTTCCACATTCATTAGAATTTTCATACAAACAGGATTAATTAATAAAAACAAACATTTAATTTAGGATCTTGTTTTTCTTCTAAAGTCTTTTATGTAGGTACCATAACATGTATTCATTTTGTAACAACAGAACATATAGACCTACCTTTTAAATTAAGTTGTTTCGTATTTAGCATTCGAAATGGCCTTTACACGATAGCTTTTACTGTCAGTTTTGAATTGACTGACATGTATCTATCTATCTCAAAATCTATCGGGTAATAGTCCGCTTAATTGAACACTGATATTTCCATGCACACAATTTTCGGTGTCTGTGGTAAGACTGACACACAAAAACTATAATGTAATGGCCCACATACATTTGTATTCCCCATTTCCATACGTGTCAATCTGTAAACTAAAAGAAAAATATTTGTAACCAGTTCAAATTTTCACGCATCATAAAATTTAATTCCAGCCTGTTGGCGCCGGCCTCTTAAGATGTTCTTTTATTACAGAGGCTTCCCCCGACTCCGTAAGCTGCAAGAGCTCCACATGTGTAACATGGGGGCCCTGACCAGCGTTGGTGCCTCGACACTCTCAGGCTTGGAGAACCTTCAGCGTCTGCATATGAGCTTCAACCCGAAACTGACCTATATTGATCCAAAGGCGCTGGCTCGACCTGATGATATTGGAGAAACATATGATTGGCCGCTTGTAAAAGAAGTAAGTATATTTACACATATTTTGGTGTAGGGCGCTGTGTTGGTCCGGGCTCCTATGCAGAATAGACCATCTGCCTTGCTGTGCCAGGCAGCTCATAAAAGGTGAGCATAGGCTTACCGTCACTTACATCGTGACATCTGACTAGGTGGTAGAGTTTCGCAGCGACTCGCCCGGATTGGTACCACCGACTTACCTATTCCTGACGCCATAACGTCATTACGTGTTCTGGTTCGGAGGGTAAGATAGCCGGTAAACTTACTTTTGCTCAAGGCCTAACATCCCGGCCTCAGGTTGGCAACGCACCATTACCACTTTTGGTGTCTCCAAGCGGCGTGAATTTCTTACCATCAGGAAATCCGTCTGGTTGTTTGCCTTCCAATATTATAAAAAAGGGATGTAATGATCACATCGCATGCTAGTAATTTCGATTGCTAGATTCTTCGACTAGTGCAACTAGTAGTCGGTAAGGTAAGGTTTGTTGGTGATAGGATATGATAAGCCATATTAAGTACCCAACTATCGGCAACGAATATTTATTTAGACTAGTGGTCGCCCATTGACTGAAATTCGAACATAATACATTTTAATATTTTGTTGATAAGAACGCCATCTTCATTTCTCAAGACTAACTACTTTGTTTCCAAACTGTAAGGTGCGCCATCTGTGATCTTTTATCGTTATCATCAACGTATTTGTTTGTGTGTGTCAAATGCATGGTAGTGTGGGTAATGTTTTATTTATTGATTTAATATACTTTATAAGCATTATTATTGAAAAATATTAGCGTTCTGCACTTCTCCTATACATAAACTATAAATGTGCCAAATTTTATGCTCCTCCGTCAGCGCTATTTCAGTAAAAAAGGGGTCCAAAGTTTTTGCTTCACGTATTAATATACAGATTTAATAATAATCCGTAGATGGAAAGAAAGTTTCCTACAAGGTTATCTTTGTTGGAAGACGTGTTGATAACCATCAGCGGTCGGCAACCTTTTGGCAGGCAAGGGCCACAAAGCTGCAAAATAAACTAAAGGTGGGGCCACGCACTTAATCCTAGAAGTCAAAACCTATGTATATTTGGTATGACATAGAAAAATGAAAATGGACGGAGAGAAGCGCGTTCCTAAGGCTGAATTCACACTATACGCCGTATGTTATACGGTCAACCGCGGATCGTTCCTGCATTTATTTTCATATTTAGAACTTATTTACAAAACATTCACGGTATAAGTATTTTATAATCCCACATCACAAGCTCATAATTTGTAGAGTCCGACCGAAACTGATTTTTTGACCGAAACCGAAAGTTCGGTCGCGGCTTCAGTTACGGCCGAAACCGAAAAACAAACTTACGCGACCTTATATAAAATATCGTCAAATACCCAAATGTTGAAGCATTTTTGAAATTTTTCTACATTTTTTTAGGTATATTAATTAATTTGAGCACTTTGGGGTTGAGATCAATTTGCATAATTTTTCTAGATTTTTTTTTGTTAATATTGTTTATTTATTTTAGATCTACCTTCAATCAAACAATCTAACCGAAATCGACTCCCGCCTTCTCTCGCGTTGGGACCTAGTTGAGAAGATTGAGTTATCAGACAATCCATACCTTTGTGACTGCTCTACCCAGTGGATGGTGGACATGTTGGTTCCTTTGGTGGAAGCAAAGACTGTGAATGCTTCCCTGAAGATGGTGTTAGTATTCTTTTTTACTTCTGTAGTTTCAGACTATACAGAGGTAACAAACAAATAGATGGACAAACTAAACTGACAGTCAAATTAGACAAAGAATTGAAAGGGTTTTACGTCTACTTAACTAGGTTTAGCAAATAACGTTTACATACGTTGTGGGTTCTGTATATTTTTGTAGTATTTAATTACCTAACTACTACATATTCGTGCAACTTTAAATAAATAGATCAAGAATCCATTCCTCTAGTGCTGTTATTAGGTGGTAGAGTTTCGCAGCGCCTCGTCCGAATTGGTACCACCGCCTTAACTATTCCTGCCGCCAAAACGTCAGTGCTTGCCATGCCAATGTGTTTTGGTTCGGAGGGTAAGGTGGCCGGTAAACTTACATTTGCTCGAGGCCTTACATCCCGGCCTCAGGTTGGAAACGTACCATTACCATCTTTGGTGTCTCTAGGCGGCGTGAATTTCTTACCACAAGGAAATCAGTCAGTGGAGTGTAGGCATCATTTGGGTGGGTGAATACCACTGGCAAAATGGTGTTAGTATATTTAACAAAATTTATTTAAACATTTAAGTTCTATGATCCATAGATGTCTGACTAAATTATTATGACAAAACTTTCTTTCGAATACGAAAAAATTTGTTCTGTATACTAAAAATAGATGGCGTTGAGTAAAATTACGCACTGTCTGATAAACGGTTTTCTGTTTTAAAAACAATTTATATTATACAATAACATTGACCGCCTCGTTGGTCGAGTGGCTAGCATACACGCCTGGATACACCGATCAACCTCGAAGCTCGGGTTCGATTCCGGACGGGAGCAGGCATTTGTGTGATGAACATTTAGATATTTGCATTTGCGGGTCTGGATGTTTATTAAATTTATTCTGGTCTCTATTTAGATATTTTTATATATTAATATCGTTGACTAACACCCATAACACAAACTACATATTTGCATCCTTTGGGGTTAGACTCAATTTGTGAAAAAAAAGGAAAAAGAAAATTGTTGAATATAAGAAATACTTAGAAGCAATCGAATATTTATCACTAGATTATTACTAAAAATATGATCTTACAGAGAAACACCAAATTGGTTAAATAATATACGTTAACATTCTAATATCATGTTCATCCTTTCCAGATGTGAAGAACCAGCTGAGATGAAGGGCTACAATATGAAACATCTCCACGACGCACACAGGACAATGCGGTGTGTCGACAAATATGGTCACCATCCTGAGAAAGATGGATCTATCCTGCTTGGCGCTCTTATAGGTAAATTTCATAATATAATACACTCCTCATACTACTAAGCACTTACTATAGTTACTCAAAAGCTTATATTATATTAAATACCATCAGTACCCTTACCATGATATGAGTGTACGACTCTATACCTACTCGCTAGCATCTTCTTAAATTGTTTGTATAAAACCTTTGAACAGCGTCTCTACTGACAACTAATGGCCAATATTAATAACCTTTCTAAGTACAACATAATAAAATTTGAAATTTGGATCAGTTGCTCGGTAACCGCTGTTATTATTAAACAATTAACAAAAGTATTTTAGCAACAAAACTCGAGGAGGCCTATTTTTATCTGTAGATAGATTATTAATATTAGCCGTAAGAGAAGTAAATTTAGGACCAAAATCACTGTATATTTCGATAAGCTAGCGAACGTAGTCTATAGCAACTCGTGGTAAAGATGAGCTTGGGCACTTGGTCCTCGTCTGTGTTGTGGTTTGTCACTTTTGAATTTGTGCCAAATATCATAACTTGCTCGTTTTATTCCATCAGTTAGTCAGCTCCTTAAATAAGATAATGGGCTCTATGAGTGTTTGGATTGGTTTTACTATTGTTTGCGTACAAGTGGAGACACACCAGTTTATATGGAATGCACTATACCTACTGACGGTAGGAATATACGATATGGTGCTAGGAATAGGTAAGAAGATTGTACTAATCTAGGCGAACTGTTGCTAGATTCTTCCACTTCGTTTAATTAACGGAACTGAATAAATAACCTTCTGATTATTCAGTGGTAAAAATTATAAACTTTTCTGCACGCGGGCGTGAGGACCACCACATTTAATCCTAGTCTCCTGAAAATCAAAGACCGGCTTTGACTCATCTCTAGTCAAGCAGGAATCGTATTCTTGTAGACAAGTTTAAGCATTATTTCTCATTTCCAGGTGTACTTCTAGCAGTTCCAATAGTCTTTACCATGATGCTTCTTTGGAGGCGAGGATTATTCGCATGGATGGGACTGAAGGGCCCCACTGACGTCTCAAGAGCATTCTATAAGAGGGCTCCTGCTGATGAAAACTATATTTAAATTAGAATAAAGCTAATATAGGAAATGCTGCCAAATTTTATTTAAAAGCAGAAGAGTTTAATTTTTAATATTTATCAATTGTCATCAATGATAACAAAATCACTGTGTTATTTCCATGAATCTATATTATCACTGGAGGTTAAATTCCTTACATAGACCTAACGTAATGTCAAAATATTGGTGACTATCTCTAACGTACCGATCTCTTTTTCAAAAAGAGTTTTCAGTCTTGTGACGTCAATTAACAAAGTCAAAATGAGAGTGAGGCCATTAGCAACATTTGGAAATGACACCAGAGACCTTAGCGCGAGTTTACCGCTGCTCAAATTTACTGTACTCGCTACCGTCCACAGAACAATATTACTAGCTACCGTCTCTGTAAATAATTTGTATAAAAACTTTGAACAACGCCTCTATCGGTAGCTAAGAGAAACACAATTTTAGACCAAAAGTGTTATAGATTTCGATACGTAACATATCGAACGTAAGTAATACCAACTCACGGTAAAGGGTCTGACTTTTGTAACAAGTGTAACCTCCAGTAATGACAATCTAGTTTCATCATTCATGGTAAATTCAAAAGCATTACCCACAGATTATACCCTAATATTAGATAGATATGAAAGACGTTTGACATTTGACGTACCTATACCTATTTGTTAGGTTCTATAATACCTACATGAAAATATAAAAATAACTTACCATTTATCACGTATGCCAACACTTAGGTGATAATGGCTGCAATACTAAGAATTAATAACTTGGCCGACAGTATATCGTATTTTTTGCGATATGTATGAAGTATTGGTAGTTGCATCAGTAGCGACCTCTGGGATCCATTACCTTGGCCCTTTGTGTAGCGTGTTTTAATCATATAATTGTTTATGCTGTCTAAAATATCTTGCCAACTCACCACGCAAAGTGAATGAAATTGGCCGTATTTTTAACGTTTATTTAAGATTATGTTTATCTTTAGAAAAGTATTTAGTTAAGTTTCGTTTCTCACGGATAGATTTTAATGTTAATGGTTTTATAAATATTTTAATTAATAAAATAATATTTTTTTTCATTTCTTTGTCCTTTTTTTATGATATTGGTAGGCAAACAAGCAGACGGATTTTCTGATGGTAAGAAATTCACACCGCCTAGAGACACCAAAGGTGGTAATGGTGCGTTGCCAACCTGAGGCTAGGATGTTAGGCCTCGAGCAAAAGTAAGTTTACCGGTTACCTTACCCTCCGAACCTGAACATGTAATGACGTTATGGCGGCAGGAATAGGTAAGGCGTTAGTACCAATCCGGGTGAATCGCTGCGAAACTCTACCACCTAATCAGATGTCACGGTATTAGTGACGGTAAGCCTATGCTCGCCTTTTACGAGCTGCATGGCAAGACAGCAGGTGGTCTATTCTGCAAAGAAGCCCGGAGCACCACGGCGAAATTTGTCTTCTTAATTCTTAATTAAATCTTAATCTTAAAACATCCATATTCGTAGTTGATGATTAGCGTATGGTGAGCACATTGAACTAAATATTTCGAGATTTGAGCGTATTATACTTGGCAACGACGGGAAATCACTTACAATCACTACGTTTTTGGTATTCTGCAATGTTAGCTAAGCTAAACGTGGGTATATCGAGTTATGGTTAGCGCACACTGTTGATTGGGCGGCGCGGGTCGGGTCGGGGCAATTTGATTGCAAAGCACTCAGGCAGGTTTTGGCGCCATTGAGAGAAAAGATGGTCGAAGTTTTTTCATAATTATTGAATTTCGTATTAGTCAATTTTGGTGGCATTTTGTACAATTTTGTTCAGTGAAAGTGCACAAATGAAATAATCATGAAGAAATTATCGTATCGTGTATTTCCTCGTTGCCGCCAAATCTCATTACATGAACTTGAGTAATGAGGTCACCGCTTTAACCAATAGACATACATGACTTACTGACGACTAATGACTGATGACTAATTATAATTGATTAAAATTGATATAAAATTTGATGGAAATTTCTACTTGACTGATGGCAAAATAGTAACGTGAAGGCCAAAACCTAAAGAAAGAAAGAACTCAGGCGCAAATAATATAATCGGGCTGTAACCTCTTGGCGGATTTTTGTTACTCATTACTAAACAGTAGAGAATAAAAGAAGAGTGACACCTCTACTCAAAATCATCAAGTATGGAAAGAGTACCTCTAGTAGTTGTCGTACATAACTTCAGCTTAAAAATTTCTGTAGCCTAGCCCTATTCACCCCCGTTTCTTTCTTATCTTCTGTTCCTCTTCTATGTGCTTTTAACCGCCGACCCAAAACAACAGGTGTTATATGTTTGACCAAAGACAATATATGTATTTACTAATCTCTGGTTCGTCGTTGTGTATGTGTGTGACTATCTGTGGCATCATAGCTCTTCAGCGGATAGACGGATTTTAATGTGGTGTTTGTTTGAGAGCTAACGTGATCGAGGTGGTTCTTGGCTAAAATGTATACAGATTTGTCCAGACATTCAAGGTCATTGGCTAATTTGTAGGCCATTTGTAAGCATCGGAATGGATATACCAAGACCCATAGGTATTTATTTCACCTTTGAACATAAGTAAGACCTAACACTTAAAGTACTAACCAATTCTGGTACAACTGCGCTCAGACACGGCCCTAGGGACTTCCATCCCCCTCCCCCATCCATATATCCCGTCTAATTGTTTACTTCCTGAAAGTATAAACTATAATAAACTTGGCAAGAAAGGAGTCCGTCAAGGTCACTCCTAACCACTGGGCTGTTGCTTTGACGCTGTCACTGTTTTGTGCAGCGCGGCGGCGCCGGCGACGGTTGTTCGATACAAGCCGAGTGATTTATTTTATATTTGGACTTGGATTATAATCGTAACTCTAGGCTTGCACTAACGTACATATTCTTAGGCTTGTTCTTTGTATAAAATGTGATACAGAAAATTTTACCCTTCACATTCATATCATGATTTTATTATTTTATTCATATTTTAAAATTTACCGGTCTTTAAAATTTGTTTTGCCGCCCCTAAAAAATTTCCACCCTGGGCAGCCGCCCGGTCCGCCCACCCCTGACTGCGCTGGTCTGATGATGGAGATGTACATTGAGTTTATGGAGTTGCGATGACTGATGGTGCTTTTAAAAAATATAGCTTAATAAGTAGGTAAATAAGTATTACAGAAATTAAATCCAACCCCCAAAGTAAGCTTGTGTTAAGGGTGTTAGGCAACGATTCTAATACGTAGAAATACACAAACAAAAATATCCCTGGACAACTTACACAAATTGAATCTAACCCCAAAGTAAGCAAATTATATGCTTGTGTTATGGGTCTTAGTCAACGATACTAATACATAGAAATACTTAAATAGATACCAGAATAAATTTAATAAACACCCAGACCCGGAAATGCAGACAACTAAATGTTCATCACACAAATGCCTTTTTTTTTACGATTACGATTAACGAGTGGAAATCCTCATGGATAACCGCCACTTTCGGGGGAAGTGGCGGGCTATGCCGGACTCCTACCGGCTAAAACCACTCGGTGACCATCTTCTGTGCGTATCGGGTGACTGCGGGATCTCCGAAGAACGCACCGCTGTCACCCTTACACCTGCCCGAAGGCTCATCCGCTCAGAAGCCTCCCCCTTCTGGTGGCATCACTTTGACGAAAGCAGCATGGGGTCACACCATGCTATGCTGCCTCACATCCCGGGCTGCTTTATAAGTCAACTGACACCCCGATCAGTTGACTCACAGCCCCAACCCCCTTTTAGTCGCCTCTTACGACAGGCAGAGGATACCGTAGCCCTATTCGTCGCCCGGTACTACAAGGCCCATCACACAAATGCCTGCCCCCGTCGGGAATCGAACCCGAGCCTCGCGGTAAGTTGATGTAGTTAGGCGAGTACGCTAGCCACTCGACCAACGAGGCGGTCCATCAAACAGATACCAGAATAAATGTAATAAACACCCAGATCCGGAAATGCAGACATCTTAATGTTTATCATGCAAATGCCTGTTACCGTCGAGATATTAATGCGGTTTTTACGGCTGTTTAGAAAATTTATTCCCGTAAAACAAATTATTAACGAATTTACAAAACATTCTAATCGAGTATTGGCATAGTAGAGAACATTCAATATTTTGTAACGAAGCCGTCTTTCTCGACGTAACGTAAAAATACCTCATTTTTAAAACGCATAAAATTAAACCTATCTACAGGTAAAGATAGACCTTTTAGAAATTTGTTTTTAGAATATTAGAAAAACCATAAACTACTTAATATTTGCCTATAATCAGTGTTAATCCTTATCCCCATAATCATCTTAATTACCTTGGCCATTCAATGTAGATCATAATTGCTATTTACTTTTTTATTTATTTGAGTACAAAGTCAAAATTAAAGAGGACCTCTCTTATAACACAAGAGTGAGTCAGCAATGTTTGGAAATAACATCAGCTTCATGCTTAAGTGTTAGATTCGTCTCAACAGCAAGTCCTCTTAGTTATACATTATAAAAATAAACATGGCAGGTTTATAATACTGTTGTTTGGTTATTGTATTATAGCTTAAGATTTCAAATGTGCAACATAAAGTAATACTGTTACATTACGTGTTATGTTGGGTTTGTTTTTTCGTATATTTGATATTTTCCATCGTCGGCGCTTGGTAAAACTTCCAAATATTCATATTTTTAAAGAAAGAAACACTTGTACTGTTTTACTTATCACTTATAACTTATTACTGAAATCCTCAAGTTTTAGCCCTGATGATGCTGTATAAGCGAAACCGGTAGGCTACTAATTACAAAGTAATAAATTATAAGTGATAAGTAAAACAGTAAAAGTGTTTCTTTCTTTAAAATATGAATGTTTGTTTTTTCAATAAAATATTTTTTTCAATAAAGCGGTTGCTGGGTAGAGAAATTAAAGTCATATTAAATATATTAATTTATTTTCAAATAAAATATATACACAAAGAAAGTCAATTTGTAGGCACTGTATATATCACAATATATGATTTGACAACATAAACATTTTAATATATATTTCAACGT
>NJDC01002971.1:47495-59140 GCA_002245475.1 Calephelis virginiensis | reverse complement strand
AATTGGCGGTGTGTGGGCCACTTTGGAACTGCGTTAAAATACATAATTATTATATTAAATACATACTGACACTAAAATGTGGATATTCCTAATTGGACACTTGATTTTTTTGTATGTTTTTATGTGATATTTCGCCAAGGCCACTGGTGACCTGTGACACAGGTTTAGAACCAACGACAGGCTCTTTCATCTATGTTATTTAAGTTCTGTAAATTTAAGTTAATTTCAGTTCATATAAACTTTTACATGAGTAAACAAATAAATAAATAACAATTAATAATAATAATCGCTCCAGTAGAGGTGACATGAAGCCGCAAAAGACAAGGGACTTACTTATATTAGTTATTTTAAATTGGTAGATATTTTATCTTGAGCCTAGTGTTTCACAATTTAACAATAATTAATTAAACTAGGTATATACAAACAATATAATATAATATAATAATAAAATAGGTATGTTTGTGTTAGTTCTTTTTATTTTCTTTCTTTAGGTATTGGCCTTCACGTTAGTATTTTGCCATTAGTCAAGTAGAAATTTGCATCAAACTTTAAATCAATTTTAATCAAATATAATTAGTCATCAGTCATAAGTCGTCAGTAGGTCGTGTCTGGGTCTTAAGTAAAACGGTGGCTTCGTTACTCAAGCTCGTCTATTGAGATTTAGCGGCAGCGAGGAATTAGACGATACACCAATTTCTTCATGATTACTTGATTTATGCACTTTCACTGAACAAAATTAATTTAATTCCCACCTAAATTAACTAATTTCACTCAATATAAACACGAAATTCAATAACTATGAAAAAATTACGACCATCTTCATTCACGATGGCGCCAAAACTCTTTGTGTTAGTTTATATGCCTGTGTGTTACATAGCAAATAAAGAGTATTTAAATACTACGTAATAAGAGGCGGGACTTCCATAGATACATAGCAAACCTGAATTTGTATAAAGTTTACTTGAAAAAGTATAACCCGTATAATTTGAAAGTAAGTCTAAAGGCATTCAGATATAAGGCAACTAGTGTCATATGATTTGGGCGAATAAAAAACACAGCAAACTTTTTTTTATATATATGAAAGTTGCGCCATACTGATAGCAAGATTGAGAGAAAATACGGACGCAGTTTTTTTCAGTTATTGAATTTCGTGTAGACACGTATGTATTGACAAAAAAAATAATTTACCTGTGCATTTTGTTTTTTTTTTTTCAATTTAAGTTCATATAAAAAAATTAGTTTGCTAAGGTCTGTTTTTTTCTTAGGAGTCCAATTTGGTAAAAAACGATGGCGGAACAGTGACATTAGGAAGCCGTACACAATGAATAGGGTTGGGAATTATCAAAAGACCGAATAAACAAGAATGACATACTACCGTGAATGAATGATATTTTTTGGTGAACACTAGTATAGTAATTTAGTAAATAGTAGTGCTGTATTCATAGTAGTAATATTATATAAGGGAAAGTGTGTTTGTTTATCTTTCTTTCTTGCGAAAACATAATGGATAGTGTATATTTGGTAAGAAAATAATGAAAGTGGTGAATGACATAATTTTTTTGGGAGAAAACTGGTAATGAAAAACACGTTTAAAATTTGATCGCCTCTGTGGTCTGGCGGTTAGGCGTCGGACTTAGCTTCTTGAGGTCCCGGGTTCGATCCCCAGGTCGGGCGACAGGGAAAAGGTGGTAAGTATGTGTTTTGAGTTTTCTAATGGAAATGGCGGTGCCCGGGATTGGATGTGTGCCCGATTGGCGCTGGTTGTTGTAATTGTTATTTTCCTCGATAACTAAAAACATATTATGAAAAGGTTTTTCGTGCTTAGTACTATAATAGCATCACATTTTGTATAGAAACTTAAAAAACTGACCGCAAGACCAAGAAAAGCGGCACTACTTTAATTATAATGGATAATAAGATAAGTTATCTGCGTTTTATTGTTTTTGTTTTAGCAAACTACAATAGGAGCTGAACTCGTAAACGTCATTGTTCACTTTTGCGAACTTAATAGTCACTAAGTATTGTTTATAGAAAAGTTAAAAACTGAGCGAAACCTTGTTCAAATTTAATGTGTTAAAATGGTAAATTCGAAACAGATTTTAGTGTTAAACGTTCTCCTTAGAGTGAAAGAATAGGTATTTCGAACCATTCATGTTGAATTCAATGCATATGATTGGTGTGAAACTTCAATGTTTTTCTTTGATGTGCTGTTTGTTTACAGAATCGGATTTTTAAAAAAACAGACTATATAGGTTTGCATTTGTTTTTTTGAAACATCTTGCTAGTTTTTTTATATTTTAAATTCACTGGTTAATTTTAAGAGTAGCCAAATTATTTTTAATCTAGAGTACAAGAAGATCCAAATCACAAATTAAATACAATTCAGTAGCTAAACCAAATAAGGTTAAAATTCTAACACTTTAACACTCGTAATATACAGGCGAGGCCACCAAAAAAATGACAACAAACGATCTAAAACACCTGACTATTCCTTAAAATCGATTAGTTTAAGTCGATATACTTTGTTTTTTAAAAGACTATTATACTACATTCTGTTAATCAACAGTTAATATTAAATAGATTGCAAAATTATAAATATTTTCTTTTATATATTCTCATTTTATCAATTATGTCAATAAATCTGCTTTTTTAATGGCATAGTTTACTTTCATCCTTGCAAATAAATTTCGTTCTCCGTAAAAGTATTCGTAAATTATATGTAATATCATAACAAATTCGAAACTACTTTATTGTTAAAACTATCATCTACAACTGAGGTTTATAACTATTAATATTCTACGCAATGCATATCGCTGATTTGAAAAATTGTAACGAATGCTAGTTTTTTTACTTTATGGATCCGCCAAGGAAAAACACATGTATGTTTCGATAATTTTACTTGACACTTGAATTTATCTTGTCGCATTGCTAGAATGTCACAATCTAACATTGTATTTGATTGACTTATTTTTAATTATTTCTTAAAGTCAATTACTTAAAACCGATTGGAAGCTTTTATTTTGCAAAAAACATGCCTTTCACAAAACAACATTTTAAGATCTTAACTTTTTACAAAAGAATTAATAGCTATTTATTTTAATTGCAAAACTGTTTGTCGTTGCAAAAGAATCATTCAATATATCATTCAAATACATTCATCATTGCCCATGTCTATAAATTTCATAGACAATGTAAAGTTCTATGTGTCAAGTTCATATTGTGTTACTCATCTGTGCAAATAGATTTCAATTTCTAATATTTTTTTGCAAATTTTATGTGTTAAATTGATGAATTCGAAACAGATTTTAGTGTGTAACTAAGTTTTGAATATGTAAAACCAATAACATTTAGTTCAGTGCGTGAGATTAATGTAAAATTTGATGTTTTTCTAATAAGTGGTGTTTGTTTACCATATTGGACTCCTAAGGAAAAACAGACTTTGTTTTGTAATCGCCTAAATCATATGACACTAGTTGCCATATATCTGAATGCCTTTAGACTTACTCTCAAATTATACGGGTTATACCTTTTCAGCATGTTATGTCAAGTGACATGTGTCACTTTAAGTAAACTTCATACAAAATTCGGGTTTGCTATGTATCTATGGAAGTCCCGCCTCTTATTACGTAGTATTATAGTAAGAGTATATACCTATACTCTTTGTGCACAACTGAAGTAATTATTCACGCCGCCGGGGTTTGAATCAATTTGTGTGTTTTTTTCCAACAACATTAACTATTTATTTAATTAGGTATGAAAAGATCAGCGTACCGAATATTTTGACGATGCCGTCATATCTCACTCGATAGCTTAGGTTAGGACGCTATCCCGCGCTCTATTACCTGCGACCCTGACATGACTGACTAGTGTCTATAATTATTTTAATAATGAAAGCCCGTATTTACGGACCATAATTTGATGAAGATTTATTTAACTTGGCTAATGGCAGATGCTTACGCCCATGTCAAAAATTAAAAAAATATAATGCTTGAGGATGATCGATAATTACAGCTAGCTTTAAGACTATAAGGGCAACTGTAATTCATCTATGTAAGGCGGTGGCCTTGTTGGAAGTACCTATCAGTTTAGCGCAACTTTCATATAAAAAAATAATAATTTGCTATGTTTTTTTTATTCGCCCAAATCATATGACACTACAATTAAGAATACCCACATTTTAGTGTCAGTATGTATTTCATATAATAATTATGTATCTTAACGCAGTTCCAAAGTGGCCCACGCACCGGCAATTGTTTAAAAATGTAGATTAGAACTACATGAACTACATAGAACAGCAATAACTATTTGGCTATTATCTAATCAATTATAGATGTTATGAACTTATTACTCATACTTCTTATTTTCAATTTGTTTGACTGATACGCATACTACTATTAAGTTGCTAGATTAGTTTCACCAAATTATAAATAAATACAGCGGCTGCTTTAAAATCACAAGCCATTAATGTAGGTACAGAAGGCCACACATCAGGCTACGCACTTTTTAAGAAAATTAGATTATTGTAAGAAAATAAAGACTATCTAGACTAAGACTATAGAGTATGTGACCTTTTGTACTGATTTTTTTTGTTTTTATTTATTATTTCATTTTCTTTTTATATGGCTCTGATACAAACATAAACCAAGAAACTAAAGTAAAAAAAAGTATCTTCACGCCCATATCCCCGAAGAGGTAGGCAGAGGTACAACCAAGGCACCCACGACAAGCCGAAGACACTAAGTCCCACAATGTGATAGGTGGCAAGCCTATCGCCAACCGGGCACATTTCCAATCCCAACCAACATTTTTTTTTATTAGAAAATTGGAAAAATCCAATTTTCTTTTTGTTGGCCGACCCGGGATTCCAACCCGGGACCTCATGCAGTCAAGTCCAACACCCGGACCGCTAGACCACAGAGGCGACAAGACAAGAAACTTGATATATCTAATAACCTAAAAGCAAGATCTTTTTAATAATTCAATAAACTTAATCAAGGTAATTTCGCAATCAAGGAATTACATTATTTTGTAAACATTTTTTTACATTTAATTTGCATTTTTAGTCAGAGCAATGTTTTTTTTGTATTTTGTGTCATTTTGTATAGTAAATATTTTAATTTTAGCATTTTATCAAGACTTTTAGGTTTGTTTATTACAGTTTCAAAATAATGTCTTCAATGAAGACATTATGAAGACTCTTCATGCTGCCTGAGCAAACGAGTTCCAAGAAGCAAAAAAGTTAAAATAAAAAATGCAACCAAGTTTGGGATGACGACGGACAGTGAGTTCTACGTAATATAATTTTTTTAATTGTAGGTAAATGGATTGAAATTTGAATAACTTTACAGTGTTATAACTTTTAGGTTTCAGTGTATATTTTTTTAGAATTTGGCATGTGTGGGGGCCATATCTGCCATAAGTCAAGTTCAATAAGTTTGCATTAAGTTATAAAGCGAGAGTTGGGTATGTCAGAAAGAGCATGAAAGTAGGATAAATGCGGTCGAAATGAGAGCACTACCTACGGAAAATCTGTGGTGTAACGCTCGCTGACCGCATTCGTAACAGTGAGATCCAAGAAAGAGTGGGATTGAAAGAAAGTGTTGGTGTTAAAATGCGAAAGGGCATGCTCCGCTGGTTCGGTCATGTGGAAAGAATGACAGATGAAAGATTGACAAAGCAGATATACAATGCGAATGTGGATGGATGTAGGTACCCGGGGAGACCAAGGCTGACATTTCACGATCAGATCAATCGGATATTATCCGAGGGTGGTGTCAAGAGTCTCCGAAACCGGCGTGTTTGTATGAAAAGGGTTATGAATGTGAAGGAAGCAAGACAGGTTTGTCAGGATCGTGAGGTCTGGCACTCGATACTCTCTGCCTACCCCGTAAGGGACTTGGCGTGAAAAAAATCCTATTTATGGCTTTCAATCACTTGATATACTTCCTGGCGCTCCGTCCGTAAATATTGGTGTTACGGAAACACTAGAGGTTTTACCGACTGTTTGTTTTATAGCCGAGATCTTTGAACGACCAGACTTCAGACGTTTTGCAAAAGCTGAAAATTCTTAACAACCATCCTATATAGGTACATAAAAGTGATAAGGCCACTATGGAGATCGGATCATCATAGTATTGGAACCAAATATCAAAGGTGTATAAAATTAAATATAAACTAATTTTCGTCAAGTTATAAAAAACCTGTTTTGTTGTTATTTCATCGAAATAGTATAAAGTGTAAAAAATATCTCTGAGCTATCAGCTGTTTTAAAACTGAAAAACGGATTTCAACTATTTCTTCGATTATGCGATTAATCATTCTTCTTCGAAAGATAGCAAACGGTTCCGAAATGGTCCCGTATAAACTTTATCAACATCCCACTAGTCATTTTTGAGTTACAATTAATGATGCATCTATTTATATACTATTAAGTATAACTTAAAAATCACTAGCCGAATGTTAATAAAACTGATATGGGGCTAACCTCAAAATCACGACCTATATTTTTAAAAAATAACTATCTAAATCGGTTGTCTATATCAAAGTGATCGCTTAACAAACACACAAAAAATGAAGCATACAGTCGAATTGTGAAAAAAAGGAGGAGGTCCTGTTTAGGAGTCGGTTAAAAGTAATAAGGATAGTATAATGGAAATGAATAGGTGTTTTTTCAATATTCATAAACTCTGGACAAAATTTTATTAATTGTTCTATGGGTCAAGTCGTATCATGGGTCAACAATTTTTGTACATGATAATACTTTAGTACTTAAATAAATTTAATGAACTTCCAGACGCACAAACAACAATAATTAATATGTATTTTACAAAAATTATTGCCTCTACAAATCAAATCTGGTCTTCGCAATTTTTTTGTGTCGTTTAGTCTGTCTTAAAAAATTATACCGTTACCTATTGCCGGACACTGAACAATGTGGATGCGACATTTTGTAGCTTCTAAGTTGTAATTGTACTAATAAACATTTATCGTGGGTGCCCTGGTTGTGCCTCTGCCTATCCCTTCGGGGATATGGGCGTGAAGATACTTTTTTTTTCATTTTATAATACAACACTTATTTTGTATGTACGTTATACTTAGTTGTAAGGTAATTGTTAAAATAAGTTACTTTGGTAACCAGATAGTTTCTGCAAAATTTGAGATACATCCCAAACCCACTTTAACTCAAATTAATAAAAAACCTTCATGCTAATAACGTTACTATAATTATTGTGCACCGAGATATTTTTAGCATTTATCAAAATGATAAGTCTGGTCGACAGAATTGTCGGATCTTGAGTAATTCATAATAATATATTGAAGACTAATAAGGTAGTCAATCAATATAATTTAGTAAATCGGTGCTAGATTTTTATTTGCTTTTAAATTTATGGGACGTTTTAATTGCTAGAGACTAGCATCGGTTTATATTATTATTAAAGGGCAGAGGGCTCCGCCTCTTTAAAATCCCGTTTTTGCCCTAATTAGCAATTGTTAAGAACTTAATATAATTAAAATAAATTATAATCTAAAATTTACTTTGAACTAATGAAAGCAAAATTTAATCAAAATCCGATTTATTAAGCTAGGTATTCGGCAGAATCGCGTAATTATTTCGGGAGCGCATGTGTGTGTGTGTTTGCGCGCAAGTGTGTGTATGTATGTCTATTTGTGAAATTGTGCAAGGGCTACTGTGTATGCTTGTCAGCCTAATATGTCAACATGGAGTTATGCGACGTAATATTCTGAAAAAAACCTTAATATTTTCGTACGATAGTGATATAACGGACACTAGTGCTAACTGATATTATAAATCCGGTCGCAATAGGTAAGACATTGGCTACTTAGGCAAGTTGTTGCATAACTATCCCATCACCAGGTTAAATGTTTGTATCTTACGAGGTGCCAAGAGTGAAACAAATGATCTATCCGTTACAGTATATGAATAAAATAATACAAGTAAAAAGGAGAGGTATAACAAAGGCACCTTCTACTAGCCAAAGAAAACAAGTTCCGAAACGTGATTGCTGGAAAGCCTATCACTAACCAGGCACATACCCAATCCTGGGCAACGTTCTTTTTATTTTATTGTATAAAAACATATCGAATAATAATCACATTTTTCTTTTGCTGCCCGACCCGACAATCGAAGTCAAGTCCACACCGGACCGCTAGACTACAGAAGCGATTTAAATTAAGGGAAGTTTCACCTTACCAAATTGAAGGTTTGATGCCCTTTCCCTTTAATAAAACTTTCGTAGATAAGACGTGGGCGTCTCATCAAAATGAAATGGAATAAGTTCCGTCCGGAGAGTATGGTACTCGGCAGGCACATTAGACCTACCACCTCAAGACAACGGCACACATGCTCGCACTGTAAGCGAGCTGTACGCTGATCCGTATACTTAAACTCGAAATAAAATGTGTTATAAGTTTGACATACATACATATATCTACAACTAGTCCCTTATGTAAGCAGAGTGAATCAAGTACAGAGTATCGATAAAATAATATCGGTAAAACTCTTGTATTTACTAGCTCCCTGGTACTTATTTCTGTGGACTGATTTAAAATGCCGCGTACGCCCAGTTGAAATTACAGATTTTTTTTCAAGATAAATATTCAATTCGCACATGTCAAGGTCTTTGGTAAAGCGGTAGCATCATGAAGCATGACTACTTCTCGAGGTTACACTCAGGGCCGTCTTAGGTTAGGATGGGGCCCTTGGGCACACGAAAACTTGAGGCGTTTTTGAAATATAAAGAAATCAAACTTTACAATTTTTTTCACTATGATTTTTTGGGTTATCCATTACATTATTTTATTTTTTTATGATAACGATAGTAAATTCCTTTAGAATTTCTGCTGAGCAAAATCTTCTATTAAATCTTCAACTCAAAAACAACAAGAAAAACGTAATGCACCTAACCAAAATATTTTAAGGTTAAATGTGAGTGAAATGGTCCATCCCTCGGGGCCCTCTGACTATAGAGGCCCTGGGCATTGGCCCCGTGTGCCCTTATGGTAAAGTCGGTATTGGTTACACTCCTAACAAAGAACAGTAGGTTTACTCTTGAAACTCGATACATGCAATATTGGAAATTGGAATCGAGTATGTCCTTTTAGGTACTTTTGAACACAATATTTACGAATTATTAACATTAACATAAATAATTTTATCGGATTTGTTAAAAATGTTTGTAACTAAATGTTAATAATCCGATAGTATCGTGTTAAAAGGTACTTAAAATGACATAATATACAATTCTAACTTCCAATTTGCATGACATCAAGATTCAAGAGTAATTCTGCTGATGTCATTTTTAAATATTGCTGACTCTTTCTAATGTTCCGGCTTCTCTCTAATTTCGAATTTGTTAACATTAGAGAGAGCGAGAGAGACAGCAAGATAGAGTGTAACATCCAGTTGTAGGTAGTCTATAGAAGGTTTTGGCGCCATCGAGAGAAAAGATGGTCGAAGTTTTTTCATAATTATTGAATTTCGTGTTAATATTGAGTGAAATTAGTCAATTTTGGTGGCATTTTGTACAATTTTGTTCAGTGAAAGTGCACAAATGAAATAATCATGAAGAAATTAGCGTATCGTATATTTCCTCATTGCCGCCAAAACTTATTACATGAGCTTGTGTAAAAAGGCCACCGTTTTACCCAAGAGCCTGACATGACTTACTGACGACTTATGACTGATGACTAATTAAAATTAAATGAAATTGAAATAAAATTTGATGCAAATTACTACTTGACTAATGGCTAAATACTAACGTGAAGGCCAAAACCTAAGGAAAGAAAGAAGGTAGTCTATAGTTTCATGAGTTCTTTCCTGCCATGCTAACCTTGATAAAGTGTTTTTCATTTAGTGAAACTTTGCGGCATCGAGAAAACACGCGATACGCTAATGTTTCTTACCTACCTCACTTATAGGCTTTGACTGAACAAAATCATAGGTACAAAGTGCAACCAAAATTGACAAAATTTAACTCAATGTGTAGGTACACGAAATTCAATAATTCTGTGAAACCTGCGACCATCTTTTCTCTTGATCCCACTAAAGCTCCACTTTCATTGTTGGAGATTATTAATTAAAAACAATATTAGACTACAGGGCCATGCCAAAAATAGAAGTCTCATATGAATAACCAGGTGACAAAAATAAGTGATCAAAACGGACTCATTCTACCTGCACTGCTGAATTCTCACCTGCACTCAGTTGGACAGCTTACAGGTGACGGCATAGTGCTGACTCTTATTATTTTATGCTCATATTTGGTCCTGTATATGTCACCTGGTGGTTCATATGACCCAACTATTTTTGACATGGGTATGTAGTCTATATAATATTTAATATAACTTATAACATTAATACTTTTTAAAAATTACTCTTAATAATTTTGAAACAGTATTTATTCGTGAAACAGTAAAAACTTTAAAACTTGAGGAGATTAAACTTATTTGTGTTTGTTTTGTACGTCATTTACGAACCAACTTTTAAAATTCTTTCTTTTTTTTATTGAATGACTAATTTGTTGCTAATCTTACGATTTTTTACAACTTCACCGAACTTTGTGGGCCGAGCAGAGTGCTCAGCCCGAGACATCATTATTTAGATGGATTGGCCTGTTACCTACAACGCCAGCACCAAGGGCTGTCTCCCGGGAGACCGTACCTCGACTTGGTGCTGCGTTCTGGTTACTGGGTGGACTTGGTGGAGGAGTATTTGTGGCTCGTCGCTCGGCGTTAGGCGCCGGGCGCAAGAGAGGTCTTCGTCGCCGAGACCGGCGGCGACGGTGTAATGTTATGTTAAGGTGATGTGAGATTCATGATAAACGAAATCTCAAATATTCGTTATCGCAACAATTAAAGTGATCTTATTTTGTCTTTCAACCTTTAAATTCTTCGTCTTCACTATCACTATCGGAAATTAGTTTTTTCAAAAAAGACATGATACCTTACAAACTTACACAATATCTCTTGCTAATTGTTTAAAGACAATAAACGAATACAAAATGCTAACAAACAACCGTTGGTTACAATTCACAATGGGGAGTCCACAGCTGTTAAACATTAGGCAGCCATTTTTATCCCTAGTATAAGTCCTTATTCTCTCAAAATTGGCGGAATAACTCTTATCTCCAGTATAACTTCTTAATCTATGAATAAACAGTTGGTGTAACGTAAATATGGCTATCCAAGAGTAAATTGCACATTTATACTTGGAATAAAACTTATATCAGTTTGGTGAAATTGGCTCTTAGAAATACATTTGGTTATGGAATCGGAAATTTGTTATACCTTTTCCAGTAAACTTCATACAAAATTCGGGTTTGCTATGTATCTATGGAGGTCCCGCCTTTTATTACGTAGTATTTATATACGAGGGTCAAACTGAAAGTTCTTAGAAAATCAAAAACTAAGCATTCTAGCAAGTTATTAGTTTTATTATAACTTTTCAAAATAGCGTCCATTTACATCAATACATCGCTGCATTCGATGGAACCATTGAGAAAAGCACCTTGCCCACTCGGCCTTAGGGGTCTCTTCGACGGCGTTTTGAAACGCAGCCACTGCTTCTTCGGCGTCCATAAAATGTTTTCCTCGAAGTTTTTCTTTTATTTTCGGGAATAAATTAA
>NJDC01002971.1:32768-43372 GCA_002245475.1 Calephelis virginiensis | reverse complement strand
TCTTTTCACTTTAAATATAAGTGAAGTGTCATCCGCGAACAATACAATTTCGTGTTTGTCTCTTACGTAGTAAGGTAAGTCATTAATATATACAAGGAACAAAAATGGACTATGAATAGAGCCCTGCGGGACACCCATCGTAACAGCAGCACCAGTCGATTTTTAAATCTTGGTGTCCGCAACTATTGGCATATATACAACATTTTGCGTCGTCTCCTGTGGTTTTGCTAGAAGTACCTACTTGTAGGCTACAATTACACACACCGTATAGTAGTACCTACTTTTAAATTATGCGCTTCGGGTATATTCGGCAAGCTCCGGAAATCCAAATGTATTTTAAAGATATCTATATAAGATAGAGAGTTGGTTTATTATAGAGTTGGTTTTACATGATTAATCATTTCACTTAAATTTAGATTAGGTCAGCTAATTTAAAAATAAAAATACAAAGTGTAAAAAGTATACAGCCGTGGCGCCTAATTCAAATAAGTAGAGTACTATACAGTATTCAATATTGTTGTAAAAAAATAGTTGCCTCTGGTCAGTGGTCAAGTGTTGGAGTTAACTTCATGAGGTTGAGAATCGATTCCCGGGTTGGGCAATAAAAAGATAATGTGGTTAATCAAATTTTCTAATAATAAAATGTTGTTCGGTATTGGATATGGCATTTATACTAGTCTGCACTTGGGTAACAAAGTATTTAAACAGCTTTAATACAAAGGTTCGCCTCTGTGGTCTAGCGGTTCAGGTGTTGGACTTGACTGCATGAGGTCTCTGGTTCGAATTCCGGGTCGGGCAACAAAAAGAAAAAATGGATTTTCCAATTTTACAATAAAAAATGTTGCCCGGGATTGGAAATGTGCCCGGTTGGCGATAGGCTTGCCACCTATCACATTGTGGGACTTAGTATCTTCGGCTAGTCGTGGGTGCCCTGGTTGTACCTCTGCCTACCTCTTTGGGGATATGGGCGTTAAGATACTTTTTTTTAATACAAAGCATTAAAAAGGTCAAAATTACGAAGTCAGAGTTGCTTCTTGACCAACATGAGAACAGCAAATTTCCATTAAAGTAACAGTAAAAAAATTTACATGTAGACAAAGGTACCAGAAACATTGATAAGCTTAAAGTTTAAACAAAGAAACAGTTCATCTTGATACCTCAAAACTTATGCAAATGCCGTTTTTATTCTAAAACATACAAACGTCTACATTGTAAGTAAAGATTTAAAATCGTGAAATTATTCAACGTAATAACACGTCTCGGTTAGGAACAGCCTTCTCAAACGACAATATAACGAGTTTTTGTGGCAGCGAGCTAAAAAATAACTATCATTCAACCAGAGAAAATTGCATTAAATTGTCTAAACGTTTATTTTAGAACAATTTACATTGTGCCTAAGGAGAACGTATCTCAAATAGCTTTACGGCTACGCTTTGTGGAGAGATAATAGCGTTCCGGGTACTAGGTCTAGCGAGCAGGTACAAGACTCCAGGTAGACGGTGTTACCGACTCGTCGAAATGTTTTCCCCAAATGAATTTTAAATCCACTAAATTGCTCGATCTATATAGATATAAAGCTAAATCTAAATTTAAACGCGAAAAAAGTAATTGATTTATTTTAACGATACAAAAAAGTTTATTTTTGTAACAGGGATAAGTTTTTTTAAAAGAGGGTTTCATTGCTTAGCTTATAGAAGCACACCCCGAGTTCCAACTTATAAATGTGCGGTACAAGAGGTACTAACCTTCAGATGGTGATGATAATTTCAAATAAGTACCTACTTACTATAATTTACTTTGTTACTAGGTACTCTTTTTTACGCTAGTCGTAGGTGCCCACGACTAGCCGAATACACTAAGTCACACAATGTGATAGATAGCAAGTCAATTGCAAACTGGACACATGTCCAATCCCGGACAACGGTATTTTTTTATTAGAAAAATATATTTTAGTTTGGTTGTTTGACCCGGGGTCGAACTCGACACCTCATGAAAGTAAGCCCGATCTCGAACCGCTAGACCACAGAGGTGATTAAAAATTTAAACTAGTTATAAATTTTACTAAACTTGCCTACGTAGTAAAATTTGTTAACATAGGTAATAATTAGACGGTATAGAATTCGGTAACTAAGATTTCGATTTAAGTTGAGTTAACGAGTTCTTGCATAAAAAAGAGCTTTAAAGAAGATTAAATTTACATAAGTTTGAAGACAAAATGTTGAATAAAATGATTTCCCAAAAATGCCCTATTTTAACTTTTTCCCCCGAAACGGGGAAATACTTTCAGTTGGCATCACTGCAGGTAGAAAGTTAAAAAAATATGTTTTGCGGGGTGGGATGACTTTTATATTGTCTAACTAATCAGTTGGAACAAAATTCTACGAAATTCATCCCAAAGATGTTAAACGGTATCTTGTAACCTGTTTTCGTAGTCTGGTTGTAGATGTGTTCATTAATTTTATATTAAGAATTGTGTAAATTATTTCATAGTTAAATAATTGCATGTTTAAATTGCTGTTTTGTTATTCCTTTTATTTAATATTTTAAATAAACATATGAAAAAAATTGACATTTCGAAAGCACCCTGTCAAACAAGGAATATAAATAGTCTTTAGCAACGGCTGACGAATATATCTTAGTAAATATTTAAACACGATCCCTGTCTAAACTGATTAACAAAAAATTTTCTGTTTTATTCTATGTGCAAACTGCAAAAAAAACGACTTTTATTGCGATGACTAAATCATTTACGCACACCAAAATTAAGTATTTTTCTGGGATTCGATCATCAGATCCAGACATGGTGCTAATAAGACCATCTGGAAAGTACGATTTTTCAAACAAAAGATTTTTTGAAATCGGCTCAGGAATGACGGAGAATCGATACATATAGGTCATAGACAAAAAACATATATGAGTGGAACCTCATTTATCCCCGAAAAGGTAGGCACAATCATGTCACCCACGACTAGCCGAAGACACTAAGTTCCATAATAGCTTTTGATTTTAAACCAATAGCAAAATCTACAAAGCGTCTTTGTACTGTCTGATTACTAAACATGGAAGAACTCCAAGGTTCAATCTAGTGTTATAGTATTTATTACACTGTAATACAGGCTATATCTATCTACGAATATATGTAATTAACTTAATTCTAAACTTAGTCTATGTTTATTTTATATTTTTAAACGTATTTTGTCTTGATAGAAGAAGGCGTTACTTTGCGAAAATCCATCCTTGAATCTAAATAAAATTAATTCAAACTCAAAACTTGAGTTTTTAGTGTGTGTATTGTTGGTACAAATAAAACAGTTTTAGTGGTATGTGTTGTGTGGAGCAGGATATATTTGGGAGTTTTGGTGGAATTCATTGGTCCAATTCATTCATAGCGCACTATTTTGCCTGTTTTGTCACGCCATAATACGTATACATTTTTTGGCGTTAAATAGCAAATTCAATAATTGTATTTGGATTCTGTTTTAATAATAAAAAAATTACTAAAATAAGAGTAAAGCTAATCTGATATTACAATATGTATTAGAGAACAATAACAACCGTAATTCCAGTTTAAACCTTGGAGTGCCCCTTTTTCTATAAATAATAATAAATATCCCTGGACAATTTACACAAATTGAATTTAACCCTAAAGAAAGCGAATTAAATGCTTGCTTTTGGTTTACCAGAATAGATTTAATAAACACCCAGACTAGGAAAATGCAGACATCTAAATGTTTAGCACACAAATGCCTGCCGTCGGGAATCGAACCCGTGTCTCGTGGTTGGACGGTGTAGTTAGGCGTGTACGCTAGCAACTCGACCAACTAGGCGATCAACTCTTATGTTTATTAATAAATCAGTTAAGTAATTTGCAACATTTGGCACTGAATAAAATATTGTTATTAATGTTTTCACGCCCATATCCCCGAAGGGGTAGGCAGAGGTACAACCAAGGCACCCACGACTAGCCGAAGACACTAAGTCCCACAATGTGATAGGTGGCAAGCCTATCGCCAACCGGGCACATTTCCAATCCCGACCAACATTTTTTTTTATTAGAAAATTGGAAAAATCCAATTTTCTTTATTATTAATTCAATCATAATCAATAATTCTTTACTATTACTCAATTTGTTATTAATGTTTTTTTATACTATATTAGATTTAGATACTAGATATATTTTTAATGATTCCCTAACATTATATTTATGAAAAAAAAAAGTTAAAAAAGTATCTTCACGCCCATATCCCCAAAGAAGAGAAGTAGGCACAGGCACAACCAAGGCACCCACAACTAGCCGAAGATAGCCCACAATGTGGCAGATAGGTGGCAAACCTATTGCCAACTGGGCACATATCCAATCCCGAGAAACATTTTTCTTTATTAGAAAATTGGAAAAACTTAATTTTCTTTTTGTTCTCCGACCCGGGATTCGAACCCGGGACCTCATGCAGTCAAGTCCAAAACCTGAACCGCTAGACCACAGAGGCGATTATATTATAATATACATATAAAAATATTATATTATTATAATGTATTATTTATGATATGTAACATAATGATATTATTTAGAATTCTGTTGTAATACCTACTGAGAAATTTTAATTAAGTACACCAGGAATACTTTACATGAATTGTTATTTTAATTTTTTTAGCATTTTCATTTCTATTTTATACATAAGTTTAGTTTTAAACATACTCCGTATAATTAATAGACATGGACTAAGGTAGGAGTAAAATTAAGATGATATTGTAGTCTGTATCACATTGTACCTAATAAAGAGTGTAATACCAGGTTGAACATTGGCGTAATTTACTCCGTGTTATTTACATTCTAACAGCATTAGAATGTCCGTGGTCGTACTTCAGTAGCATCTGTGAGCGCGAGTCCGCTTCTGCTCGGCTGTCAGTTCATGAGGGATCCAACGACAACAAAGTTTTCTTTAATTTTCAATTCTTCGTGAAAAAAACTCTGAATTCGACTCATACCAATCCCCAATAGTCCTCGAATTGTCTTATAGGTAATCCGGGGGTTTTCTTCAATTAACCGCTTAACAGTAGCCACATTATTTTCGTAAACTGCAGTAGAAGGCAGCCCTTTACGAAATTCGTCATGTAAAACAATCATCTTACGGTACTCAAACAAAGCGCTTCTCTCCCAAAAGCATTTTGAAGACGAGCGGCACAGTCTTGCCGAGAAAGAGAGCTTTTAAAATCATAAAAAATCATCGCTCTAAAATCTTTTCGACTTACTTCCATTTTCATTGCGTACGTAGAAGTTTGACGTGTGGTAGAAAAAACAATTGACAAATTATTTCCCGTCAATTGTTTTTTTTATTACTAAGAAGGTTGTAACGTTTTAAAAATTTAACATTCGAAATTCAAATAGTTCCGATTAGCTAGAAATGCAAAACTTTTAGTGTGCCCCATGTATAAAAACAATTCTACCAATATTATAAATGCAAAAGTTTGCATCTTTGTTTGTTACTCCTTCGTGCAAAATCTGCTGAAGCGATTTTAATGACATTGGGCACACCGTAGAGGGTAACTTGGATTAAAACAGAGAATAGTTTTTATCCAGAAAAAAACGTTCATGAGGGACCAATAACCACGCGGGCAACCAGGCAGCTAGTGTTCAATAATTACGAAAACGCTACAACCGTGTTTTTTTCTCTTTATGGTGCCAAAACTCGAAACTATGCAATCAAATTAATTAACTTTAAACAATCAAAAATCGTCTCCCCGGTTACCTACAGCCTCTCATATTCGCATTGTATATCTGTTTTGTTAATCTTTCATCTACCACTCTTTTTAATTTGACATTAAAGTCTGTTTTAGAGTTTTGGCGCCATCGAGAGAAAAGATGGTCGAAGTTTTTTCATTATTATTGAATTTCGTATTTATATTGAGTGAAATAAGTCAATTTTGTTGGCATTTTGTACAATTTTGTTCAATGAAAGTGCACAAATGAAAAAATCATGAAGAAATTAGCGTACCTAACTTGTATTTCCTCGTTGCCCCCAAATCTCATTACATGAGCTTGAGTAATAAGGTCACCGCTATACCCAAGAGCCTGACATGACTTACTGACGACTTATGACAGATGACTAATTATAATTGATATAAAATTTGATGCAAATTTCTACTTGACTGATGGCAAAATATGATACCGAAGGTCCCACAAATATCAATATCCCAACTACTGTTATTGACTTATTTTTACGAAAAAATTTGTACTCCTTTTTACGAAAATAGCGCGAACGGAGGACTCTGAAAACGTTAAAAACGTAACCGCTAGTCGAGCCATTATAAAACTGATATAGATTACCTCGGAATCATATTTATTTGTCGGTCACAAAGGTAAGAAAAGTGTTTCTTAATTAATTTTAAGTATTGTTTTTTAATTGGATAAGGCAGCGGCTTATAAGCACATTATAAGCACTTGGCTTTTTTAGGATAATTAACAACGAAACGGAGCGTGCAAACATAATGTATGCTATAGGACATATGTAAATAATAAATATCCCTAGACAAATTACACAATTTGAATCTAATCCAAATTATATGCTTGTGTTATGTGTTAGTCGACGATTCTAATACATATACACACTTAAATAGATACCAGAAGAAATTTAATAAACACCCAGAGCCGGAAATGCAGAAATCTAAATGTTCATCACATAAATGCCCCCGTCGGGAATCGAACCCGATCCTCGCGGTTGGTCAATCTAATTAGGCGTGTATGCTAGCCACTCGACCAACGAGGCGGTCAAAGATGCATCGCTTATCTGAGGCAAAGATGTAAGGCCCAATGTGCAGTGTACCGGCTACCCTATCTTCAATGAAAATGACATTATCATGGCGTCAAGAATGTATGGTGAGGGTTACGCGGCGAAATTATTGCATAGCTCTCTACTATCAGTGGTATTGGCAGTAATGACCCGTGAAAAAAAAAGAAATAAAAAAATACATAAACATGTGTTCACCGCGGCTCGTCTGTCACGATCTGCCAGTCAGGAAGACGGATGATCTATTCTACACTGAGGACTTGGACCAGCACAAGTAAAATATTTCTGCACTTACCCACTTATTTATTTATATTATAAAGTCTGTCCGTCTTTCTATCTGTTACGCTTTTACTGTCTAACCGCTGGACTGGCTTGAAGACCCGCGTTCAAACACAGGCTATTTTGTTCAAGAATTAACCCATGAAAAATGTAATGTGGGGTGAAAATTTGTATAAGAATTTATTTTATGTTGTACTAGCGGCCCGCCCCGGCTTCGCACGGCTATGAAATATACATATAAACCTTCCTCTTCAATCACTTTATTTAAAACAAACCCTATCAAAATCCGTTGCGTAGTTTTAAAGATTTTAAAAATGTACACCATGATTTCCAGATGTAACGGTGTATGTAACACTTAGGACATGGTACATAAGGGTTTTAAATGCTTCTGGCATTAAAAAAGGAAAACTTAAAAGTTTTATTACCATCTATCCAAGCATACAAAGGGACATAGGGACATTTCTATAAAAAAATAAAAGAGGTTTAGGTTAGGTTTTATTCACCTAAAATCTAAATCATATGACACTAGTTGCCTGAATGCCTTTAAACTTACTTGCAAATTATACGGGTTATACCTATCTGTTAAGTGTCATGTGTCAATATAAGTAAACTTCATACAAAATACGGGTTTGCTATGTACGAAAGTCCCGCCTCTTATTACGTATATTATTATAGTATTTATATACTCTTTGGAAGCGACTTTGTTTTTAACCGAGATTAAAAAAACGAGGAGGCTCTCAAGTCGGCCGGTATATTTTTTTATGTATGTACACCGAATTCTTCGAGGTTCGAATTGGTCCCATAAAAATTTGATTCAGGTATGCCCATTAGTTTTTATTTTATAAGCATTTTTTATCTATTTTCACCTATCCCGATGTTTATTTTTATTAAATTAAATCATATCAGCATTAGGCTAAAAAGTATTAAATAAAAATAACTACGTTAATAAAAACCGAATTCAAAACTAAAACTGAAAAGGGAAAAAATAATAAAGATTTAATATTAATTACATATTATGTATCATTTATATGTGCTATTTACTGATAGATTTGAAGTCGGTGCCGAGCCTTAAACTAAAAATTATAAGTTTTTAATTAAGTCAAAGATTTTAGATTAAATTAGCTTGGCATCGAATTCAAATCCATTAGTAAATGGCACATATAAATGATAGACAGTATGTAATTAATATTAAATCTTTATTATTTTTCCCTTTTTAGTTTTAGGTTTGAAGTCGGTTTTTATTAAAGTAGTTATTTTTATACTATGTAGTGAAGTCGCAGGTAGATTGCAAGTCGTAATATAACTACCATGCAATCAGAAAGCATTTGAAAAGCATTTCCAAAATTTAATTATACACCGTTTTAATTAGTAATTAAAACGGTGTATGTTTAATAATTAATAATTACAAACATAAAAGTTAAGTTGATATTATAGTCTGTATCAGAGTAAAATAAATATAATACCATATCCCAGTGTTGGTCCGGGCTCCTTTGCAGAATAGACCATCTGCCTTCCTGCTAGGCAGCTCGTAAAAGGCGAGCATAGGCTTAGCGTCACTAACACCTTGACACTTGACTAGGTGGTAGAGTTTCGCAGCGACTCATCCGGATTGGTACCACCGCCTTACCTATTCCTGCCGCCATGACGTGTTCCGGTTTGGAGGGTAAGGTAGCCTCTAAAACTTACTTTTGCTCGAGGTCTAACATCCGGCCTCAGGTTGGCAACGCACGATTACCACCTCGGTGTCTCTAGGCGGCGTGAATTTCTTACTATCAGGAAATCCATCTGCTTGTTTGCCTTCCAATATCATAAAAAAAAACCAGGTTGAACCTTGGAATACTTTACTCCGTGTTTATGAATAAGATGGATAAGGTCGTGGGCGTAAAATTATTCACATCAATCAGGTATTTGGTAGGTTTAAATAATGACTAGTATTAAGTTGAATTTGGGGATAAATTCTTATACGTTGCACGAGAATATGAAGTTAAAAAACTTAAATTCTGTCCAAAAAATGACGAAAAAGAATGTTTAAGGGTATCTTCACGCCCATATCTTCGAAGAGAATCCAAATTATATGCTTGTGTTATGGGTGTTAGTCAACGATACTAACACATAGAAATAATGAAATAGACTAGTGGTCGCCCATTGATCGAAATTAGAAGTATCTTCACGCCCATATCCCCGAAGAGGTTGACAGAGACACAGTCAGGTCACTCACGACTAGCTGAAGACATCAAGTCCCACAATGTGATAGGTGGCAAGTCGATCGCCAACCGGCCACATATCCTATCCCGGGCAACGTTAACTTTAATAGAACATAAACAATTTTATATCATTATGTTGCCCGACCCGGGGATTGATCCCGGGACCTCAAGTAGTCAAGTCCGACGCCGGACCGCTAGACCACAGAGGCGAAGAATGTTTATTACATGGAAAAAAATATCTCTTGCTAGAGATTTATCAACGGATGTATAATATCACGCTGCGAACTTCAAATTTGGAGCAAAAGTAAGTAAGTATTTTCACTCCCACATCCCGCAGAGTGAGGTAGGCCTACAGCCTAGGCACCCAAGACTAGCCGAAGACACTAAGTCCCGCAACCGGGCGACCATTTTTTTTATTAGAAAAATGGAATAACCACATTACCGCCATAACGTCATGACGTGTTCCGGTTCGGAGGGTAAGGTAGTCGGTAAACTTACTTTTGCTCGAGGCCTAACATCCCGGCCTCAGGTTGGCAGCGAACCATTACCATCTTTGGTGTCTCTAGGCGGCGTGAATTTCTTACCATCAGGAAATCCGCCTGCTTGTTTGCCTTCCAATATCATAAAAAAAAATACATTTTTGTGGCTCGACTCCGGAATCGAAGCAGGGACCTCATGAAGTCCAACACCTAGACTGCTAGTCCGCAGAGGTAAATGTGGAGTAAGTGCAGGTAAAACTGTTGCGCACTGCTGTTATATACCTTTTATGCGTTTTATGTTTTTTTTCTAACTGCAAGCAAAAGGTCATGTCTTTCGCACATACATGTATGTGGGTATATTAACATTTTTGATTATTTATACGGGATACTCACGTTTCTTAATATTTGTCGATATTTCGGCCTAGTTCCATAGACCGTGGTCAACAACTGTCGACATATCGACGAAATATCGACAAATAAAATAAAAAGAGATCGTGAGTATCCCGTATAAATAATTAAAAATGTCAATTATACGCGACGATTTAAGTTTAAATTCATATGGATGTATATTGTTTTTGTTATTCTATTTTGTTACGTCAGTTACTAGTTAATGTTTTTGCCACCTTAAGTAGATTTTTTTGCCATTCTAATTTTAGGAGCTAAAATGCCTATATTATGTTGTTTGTAGCAGCCGGCCATTTTTTCGAGAACTGTCAGTATAGTCACTTTTATGTTCAAGTCACGTCTCTGTTTTTTTAAATATTAACAGGCTTATTCATAAACGTTGTTTAACTTTTAATCACCAATTTAAATAATGTTGATACATTTTTTTTATTCATAAACGCTATTTAGAATTA
>NJDC01002971.1:2989-28295 GCA_002245475.1 Calephelis virginiensis | reverse complement strand
TTATTGTAACAAAAGTCGTTTTTTTTGCAGTTATACTGAGCTTAAATAATTTAGTACGAGTATAATAGACAGGTGTACGCAAACTGATATTGATAAAATTTCAACCAACGAATCAATATCCAAGAAACCTCTGATCAGATCTTCTGCAGTAGATGTAAATATGAGCTAGGTTTGTAACTGACTAGGATACGCCCTTTTTGACCTGTCAGGTAGGAAGGCAGATTTACACAAAGAATCTGGAGTGGAGAATAATTAGGAGAACTATTATAAAGGAAAAAGAAAGAAAAGAAAATGCTTATTAATTAAATAAAGATCGGCAGTCGTGGGCGGCGGTGATAACTTTCCATCAGGTGATCCACTGGCTTGTTGACCCCTCTTATATAAAATTATACTAGCAATAAAAGTGTGATTGTTAATGTCAAGCGTTACGAAGTTCGGCGGGTTGGCTAGTTCTAAATAGATATAGCGGCTGCTGTAAAATTACAATCTATCTAGGTAGGTACACAAGGCACTTTTAAAGAAAATTAGACTCTATTGCAAGAGATCAGACTATCAGTAGATTGCTTTTTATGTAACATTTTGTACTTCAAGTTTTATTTATTTTTATTTATTCTTATGCATGGAATAAAATAGGAAAAATCCCCCGATTTTAAAACATTCTTCAATAGAGTTCCGCTCCTATTGGTCTCAGCGTGATGATATAATATAGCCTATAGCCTTTCTCGATAAATGTGCTATCTAACTTTAAAAGAATTTTTCAAATCGGAATGGTAGTTCCTGAGATTAGCCCGTTCAGCAAACAAACAAAAAAAACCTCTCTTCAGCTTTATAATATTAATAAATATAGATAACAAAGGAAACCTTTATTTGTGACTGGAGCTGTTTCATTTGAAATCTATACTTTGTTGGTTTTTATAAACTATTTTAATACTCGAAACGCTTAAAATTGTAGCATAGCAAACAAAACATATTGAAATTAATTCATATTTATTAACATAAAACGGTACATTTAAAATTATAATAAAGCATCACATAATAACAGTTTTTGAATTTGTTATATTTTTTTGTAAGTAATAATATTTTTTTCAGTTACATTATTAAAATTTTCCTTAATTTTAGATGATTTAAAATTTTCCTTTCCTTAAAATTCCTTATTAAAATGTTAGTTGTTAGAAAATTGGATTTTTCCAATTTTCTAATAAAAAAATGTTGGTCGGGATTGGAAGTGTGCCCGGTTGGCGATAGGCTTGCCACCTATCACATTGTGGGACTTAGTGTCTTCCGGCTAGTCGTGGGTGCCTTGGTTGTACCTCTGCCTACCTCTTCAGGGATATGGGCGTGAAGATACTTTAAAATGTTAGTATATCAAAACTTTTCGTGTATCTCTCAACACATTAATATAAAAGTACCTGGATGCCCGAGCTTTGCTCGCTATTTTTTTAGCAGACATTCATTGACTTCGTGTCACTTAACAACGCCATCTGCTGGAACAACTTTATTACTCACAAAAATAGTATTATTAATCGGCAATAGATGTCAGGAAGTCATATTTTTCAATTTAAACACGAATAAAATTTTCAGTTTAAACACGAATAAAATGACATTTTCTAAAAATGATTCCTTGCTAGATCGATTTATCGCCCCCGAAACCCCCTACATACTAAATTCCATGAAAATCGTTGGAGCCGATTCCGAGATTCCAATTATACATATATTTATACTTGAAGAATTGCTCATTTAAAGGTATAAGATAAGTATACGCCATAACATACGTATAGGTGCATCGCTATCCTGTGAACAGGGTATTAGGTCTAATGACATCAAGATTTTGAACCCTACCCTCCGGAACTTGACACTGACATTATGGCATCAGGAATTGGTGCTCGTCCACAAAGTTTGATAAAGTTGTAAAAGCCGCGATGTTAACAAAACATCAGTCATTAAAATAGTGTGAATACTTAGCTATACTTACATATCTTCACGCCGAGTCTCATACATGGTAGGCAGAAAGTATCGAGTGCAAAACCTCACGATCCTGGCGACCTTGTCTGGCTTCCCCCACATTCATTACCCTTTTCATACAAACACGCCGGTTTCGGCGACTCTTGAGACCACCCTCGGCTAACATCCGAGCGATCTGATAGTGGAATGTCAACCTTAGCTTAATACTAAACGATGTTTTTACAATAGCAATTATGCACTGTGCAGACTGCTTTTCTGATAAGAGACAGTCATCATCTATACTTCAATCTCCATGAATGTAATGATACATTACTGTATCTTATGGCCGATATCGCAGGCCACGTGTACAAATCTACTGGCTACACCATCTAGTAACACTATATAATATATATAACATATATATAACACGAGCACTATGCAACAATATGGTTAATTTCCCATGTCTTTATATCAAAATCTGTTACAAATATCTCCTATTTTACATGAAAACATGTGATTTTACGTCAAACTAGACAGAAAATAAGGAGACATAATATGTACTAGGTTGTTTAAGAAAATTGTTATCATATACCTTAATGTGGCCATATTTGGCCTAAGTTATTTATGCGCTAGCACTTTATTCAAAAGTACCTAAAATAAAATGACATACGATTCCAATTTACAATTTGCAGGGATTTCGAGATTCAATAGTAACCCTACTGTAAATGCGGTACCAAATCAAGGTACGGTCTCCTGTTGGATTTGTAGATATTAGATTAGTAGGTAATGTGAAAACAAAAAGATAATCTTATTAAGTTTTGAAAAAAAATATTTCCAAATCACTCAAAAAGTAATAATGACGAGTGCAATCATGTAAAGAAGATATTACAAATTCCTTTTTTTGAACATTTTAGTATTTTTCACTGTCTATAAAATGATAATTGAGTGTGATGTCAGAGTTTGAAATTTTTAGTTATAGTTTATGTAAACATGCCTTAAATTTAAATATTGTAATTAATTATTTCCAGAAACGGTACCGTCATAATGTGTTCTTTTGTGAAAGTTTACGATTTTTTTCCATAGTGCCAAATTTGTTTAATCGTGTTTTGCCTTCCAAATTTGCTTAAAGAATTTTGTGATCTGTAGAACACATAGAAATCCATTTAGATAATGGATATTGTGATCTGTAATACACACACATTATCTAAGGTCTAATCCTACTAATATTATAAATGCGAAAGTTTGTGAGTATGTAGGTTTGCCTGTATGTTTGTTACTCTTTCACGCTTGAATGGCTGAACGGGTTTGTCTGTTTGGAATATAGATAGATTTTGACCTGGATTAACATATAAGCTACTTTTGATCCAAATCGAATAACGGGTTTCTGTGAAAACGCAGGTGAAACCGCAGACAACAGCTAGTTTTAGATATTCGTGAGAACGATTCGGCATATTGGGGACGTGTTGGAGACAGTAACTTTTTTTTAGGTTGTCCCGAACTAACACTATAAACCGCACAAACTTCTAGAGCATATAGGGCTTAAGTGCCAAAATATGTTTTACGGCATTTAGACTGTGTTTACAACCGCCTAGAACGTTTTTAGTAATCGGAAGATGAAAACAAAGTTTCTTTCAATGCTAGATACCTTTGTTGGAAGGCGTGTTAACAACTGACGTCTTTAAATTTGTCAACGTATCAATAAAATTATTAAACCTAGACAAGCTATTAAAACTAGGAGGTTTTCAAATCAGCAAGCCGCCATTGGGATATTTATGAGGTGGTTACATGCAACCGCTAGATGTTTATGAGTTTCCGTAACAGTAAAATGTTACATAATGGTTACAGTACGATAAAAAGTCGCCCGAAGTTACTGCCTTTGAAAACATAGTTGAGATCGTATCACATACTCTTGGTATACCTACATATTGAGGATGGGATATGAGCTACGACTTATGAGTATTACACCACTCGGTAATAAGGATCACTAGGTGCACTGGACATAGTCAGGTAAGTACGGGCTATTAAGGTATTACAGGTTGTGGTTTTAAAGAAAATAAATTAAAAAACGCTGGCTTGACGTCTTGATGACAAATATGCGAGCCAATAATCTGTCGCTAGAGAATGTTAAAGGTTGAGCAAAGTAGAGGGAGAGAGTTAGAATCTACTGGATCTTCAGGAAACGGGTACCTGTCGGCGTAACGGAAATCACAGTGTGAAATGCGGCGATAACATACAGTGGTTTTATTCCTCCTCCGTCTAACGAATTTTCGATCTTTTTTTTAAAGTGGCTAATATGTTGCTAACCGCGAGGTTTTTTTACAGCTTCAACGGACTATGTAATTTTCGATCAGGTCATTTGTCCAGTATTTAATATGTACAATCTTATTTTTAACCAAATTTTCATTTTAAAAATATTTAAAAAAGAACTAAGAACATACTTTTGACGTTTCCGTCTCTGGAAAGAATTACATTAGTTGCTATTGGAGATATGTTTACAGAAAAAAATGTCAAAACAAAAATATTTGAAAAAAAAATAGATTATCATTATATTTGCAACCGCACACTCCGGATGTATCCTTACAAATATAGTATTTTTTTTTAATTTTCTAAGATTTACGAAGCTATTCCCAGTCTAACGTCATTGTTTTCTCAATACGAATTATCTAATTCACATATATATTACGTAGGTGTTTCACAGTAGGTACTAATCAAGTCCTATAGTTTGCAATCAAAGCAAATTATGCTTTTCGTTTGCATTGTTACCGATTGTTACCGTGTAATGTCGCAATGGAAACATGACCCGTGTGATTCACACTCTGTGTTTCAGCATTTCGTTGATTTACAAACCTGTGATTCAAAGTGCACTGTAATTTGGTGTACTCATGCAATTTGTTAATATTTGATTGCTGCTTGTAAGTATCTTCACGCCTATATTCCCGAAGAAGTAGGCAGAGGCACAACTATTGCACCCACGACTAGCGGAAGCTACTAAGTCTCACAATGTAATAGGTGGCAAGCCTACCGCCAATTGGGCACATATCCAGTCTCAAGCAACGTTTTTTTTATTAGATAATTGAAAATACCACGTTTTCTTTTTGTTGCTCAACCCGGGATTCGAACCCGGGATCTCATGAAGTCAAGTCAATCCTGGGCCGTTAGACCACAGAGGCGGTGTGAATGTCATATAGAAATACAAATTAGTTACAGATTAAATATGGCGGCGTTTGGGTAAAGACCTAACTACATTAGAACAAGAAGATATTTAGATTTTATTATTATATTTTTCATGTGACGCGTAATATAAAAATACTTAAAGCAAAGCTATAAATCTTATTATTTCTACAGGATCAGAACGCGGCCGCCCAATGTCAGAAGATCCTGCAAAATACTCAGCGAACTAGTCCTTTTCTTTTTTAATGCCAGACTGAGCATGAGATGTGACTCTGAATTGATTCCGAACTGATTTTTGAACCGATACATATTTTATTTTATATAAATATAATATTTTCGTTCTGAAAGTTGACGTGATCCAGATATTTTTTTTCATACTATATTTTTAAAAAGGTTCAGTAATTAAAAAAGTTTTTTATTTATTTATTATTAGAAAAATGTTTGGGATTGTAATACTTGCAAACGATATTTTAAAAATGTAGTATCTTCACGCCCATATCCCCGAAGAGGTAGGCAGAGGCACAACCAGGGCACCCACGACTAGCCGAAGATACTAAGTCCCACAATGTGATAGGTGGCAAGCCTATCGCCAACCGGGCACATATCCTATCCCGAGCAACCTTTTTTTTTTATTAGAAAATTTGGAAAAACCCAATTTTCTTTTTGTTGCCCGACCCGGGATTCGAACCCGGGACCTCATGCAGTCAAGTCCAACAACTGAACCGCTAGACCACAGAGGCGATGTAGCATTTTTTAATATAGTTTTGCAAATATTACAATCTCAAAATTTTTTCTTATGATAAATAAATGAAAAAGACTTATTTCTACATACATCACTATACATTTTTAAAATTTATTAAACGTATGCTTGGAAAGTTTTAAAACGTTATACTTACCTACACTGGTACTTGGTGTACATTTTTAAACTGACCTAGATTCTAATTTCTTTAGATTCTACATTTTACCCAGAAACATTGGGCAAGTGCTTAGGGAGACAAAAGTAATGTATTTTGCTATCATTTTAGTAATATTTTTATCCTATAAAAAGACTAGTCGTTTTTTTAACCTATACTCGGCATCCTCTTCAGTCTAAGTGCAGCAATTACAGTAGTGATATTGGTTATTTAATTGTTTGCAGAGTTTCAACTTTCAGCCCATTTAAGCCTCTGTGGTCTAGCGGTCCGGGTGTTGGACTTGACTGCATGAGGTCCCGGGTTCGAATCCCGGGTCGACCAACACAAAGAAAATTGGATTTTTCCAATTTTCTAATAAAAAAATGTGGGTCGGGATTGGAAATGTGCCCGGTTGGCGATAGGCTTGCCACCTATTAAATTGTGGGACTAGTGTCTTCGGCTAGTCGTGGGTGCCTTGGTTGTACCTCTGCCTACCTCTTCGGGGATATGGGCGTGAAGATACTTTTTCATTATAATTATGTACAGTGTTAATTTTTTAATGTTTACAACCTGGAACCCTCGATTTACCATCTTCGGTTGGATATAAAAATTAGAACCCATCTAATAATCGACACAAAAAAATGTGGGTATCACTAAAATATTTTTTTTATTTCTAATGAAGTTTAATTTTCTCTGAAATTGTCTACGGGTTTAAAAATATTTTTCTTAAAAAAATTTAGTTCCTGAGAAAGATTATTTTATTTACATGATACCTAGCTGTTCCAGCGAATTTTGTCTAACCCAGTCAGTTTGTATCAGAACAATCAAAATATTATTTAAGTAAGTAAGTAAGTATCTTGACGCCCATATCCCCCAAGAGGTAGGCAGAGGCACAACCAGGGCAGCCATAACTAGCCGAAGACACTAAGCCCCACAATATGATAGGTGGCAAGCCTATCGCCAACCAGGCACATATCCAATCCCGAGCAACATTTTTTTATTCTAAAATTGGAAAAAAATAAATAAAATATTTTACCTAGTTTCCTCGCAACTGAACGAGACAAAAAGTATCCTATGTCCACCTCCTAGTTCTAAGCTGCCTTCCCATCAAGTTTCAGCCAAATTGGTTCAGCCGTTCTTGAGTCTATCTGTTAGTATTAGACACACACATATATAGTATATAGACATATAATTACATGATACAACCTTTAGTGGGGGAGTCAGAGTGAGTAACACTTAATGGAAACCGGTTAAATTTGGGTATAGGTATTGTATTTTCGGGAACCACTAATAATCACAAGATTTACGATTGAATATAGTTTAATTAATTAATATCATGAGTGGCCTTCAGTGCTAAGAGCTAATAAAAGCTAGCTAAGAAAATAATACCATCATGCAAGGTTTATTAGACACTAGCTTCCGCCCGCGACTTCGTCCGCGCGGATGTCGGTCTTCGCGTGATAAAACTGAAAAATTAAGATTTTTTTTCTACGTATTTTTCGAGGATAAAAAGAATCCCATTTTATGCCCAGGATAATAAGGTATGGTAGTTATACGAAGTTTCATCGAAATCGAACCGTTAGTTTTCACGTGATGCCTGAACATACAGACAGACAGACAAAATTTTTTTAATCACATATTTGGGTTTGGTATCGATCCAGTAACACCCCCTGCTATTTATTTTTTCTATATTATCAATGTACAGAATTGACCCTTCTACAGATTTATTATATGTATATAGATTCATGTTTGTCAGTTCACCACGTTAATCACTGTAACTGCTAGTGCAATATTCGAGGAAGGATAACTCATCTTCGATTTTTGTTTTTTTATGTCACTCTTTGTTGATCAGTTGGGTTACTATTGGATCTCGATTTCACATAAGTTGCGAATTGGATTCCGATATGTGTCATTTTGTACTCTTGAACCTAATTCATGTGAAATATATATATATATTCGAGTTACTAAGTACTAAGTAATTATCGAAGTACTAAGTATTTATTCCACACATTCCATAGCCACTCGACCGCCTCATTGGTCGAGTGGCTAGCGTACACGCCTAACTAGACTGTCTAACCGCGAGGTTTGGGTTCGGCTGCCGAAGGGGCAGGCATTTGTGTGACGAACATTTAGCTGTCTGCATTTCCGGGTCTGGGTGTTTATTAAATTTATTCTGGTATCTATTTATGTTTGTATTTCTATGTATTAGAATCATTGACTAACACCCATAACACAAGCATATAATTAGATTACTTTGGGGTTGGATTCAATTTGTGTAACTTGTCCAAGACGATTTATTTATTTACTTACCTATATGAAATGTATATAATATATACTCAATTTATATGAAATCTAGATTCAAGAGTAACCCTGCAGGTTGAGTCAGTGCGATTGTTATTTCGTTTAAGAGAAATAGTCATCTATGATATCAATATAACTTGGTGATATTTCAAAAATAGTACCCAGTATTAAGGCAGCGATTAACATTTAACACAATGATATTGGTAAGAAAATTCGATCTAACCACGATCGAGTCGACAGTCGACACATTCTGTGTGAAGTGTCGACTTGTACAAGTGTGATTTATAGCGCTGAATATTATACGACAATAGTGGTCTTAGTTACAGATAGGGTTGCCAAATGCCCAAACATTTTATATGAATTGTCCAGACATTTCGCATGAAGTCCAAAGTTCCGAAGTAAAATAAAAAGTTATTTTTTGGCATGTGCCATTAGTCAAGTTTAACTGATCTGCGTCAAGTGCCCAAGAAATACACGATACACTAATTGCAGTTGCAGCACTAATGAGTGCAGTTTAATTAAACAAGAATATACAAACATTAACCAAAATTGACTAATTTTACTCATAATTCTGTAAAACTGTGTCTACCTAGTTTCTCAAACCAAAATCCGCATAGAAATTGTTGCGATAAAAAGAAATTAAAAATACCTACGATTAGTCGTACATAATTTTTAGTCCTACTATGTGACGAGTAGTTTTTTACCACCAGGAAATCCATCTGCACGATTGCCTTACAATAGCATAAAAGTAAAAAAAAATACATGATAAAACATAGACAATATTAACATATCTGCAAAAGAAATGCCATAATGTTTTTTTAGATATCTTTCAAAGAAAAAAAAAAACAAATTTTGAGTTACCTTTTTTCACTTTAGACCGCCATCCGGACTAACCTATTTAGTTACCTTACGATCACTTTTGACTATTGAGCCCATAAAGCGTTTCATTTAACATGTAAAAAATTCAATAATAATAATTATAATACCTACACATTTCAAAATATCTAATATAATAGCCGAAAACCATCAAATTTTATATAAAAAAAAAACAAATAAATTCATATATCTCGAAAACGTTAAGTTTAGGTTAGGGTATTTCTTAGTCAAATCGGTTAGGAATTATGGAAACTAGCATATGTAACGATTTATCTGAACTGTGCTCTAACAGTTGGTTGAGGGTAAATAGAAAAAGCATAACCGAATAAAACAGTCCATGCCACCGCTCGCCACCGTGCCGCAGCCTAGCTATCTTCTTAATAATATCTGCAAGATAAAAACGAATATTTACATTAAAGCGAAAATTACATTATGTACATGTTATTGAAATGAATACCTTTTCAATAACATGTACACAAACACATACAAAAACCTCACAGGCATTATTGCACACATTATAGTATTACAGTATTGGTTACATTTTTTGTAAAATAATATCGTTTATATATTATTGTAATTCATAATGAAAACACATTTTTGCATGTGATCGTGAATATACATATTTGAAAACAATCTATGTACATATTTTTGCCATGAATGTATACCTAAATTATTGTGAGAAACTCGGATGGTTATATAGTATGAATTGTTAAGTGGTTATTTGTTTTTGAAATTTTAAGACTGAACATTTATTTGAAAATCTGCCCGTGTATAATTTTCATTGCACGTGACTGTACACGCCTAACTCGGCCGACCAACTGCGAGATTCGCGATGGGGGCAGGCATTCGTGTGTTGAACATTTAGATGTCTACATTTCCAGAGCTGGGGGTTTATTAAATTTATTTTGATATCTATTTAAGTATTTCTATGTATTAGGATCGTTGACTAACACCCATAACACTAGCATATAATTTGCTTACTTTGGGGTTGGATTCAATTTGTGTAACTAACAAGAAGAACAACCCCAAAGATTAGATTCTAGTTTTTATAATATTTTTTTAAATTTAATTTATAGCTTCTGTGATCTAATGGTCTGGTATATCTGATACAACTTGAGGTATCGTTTTCGATTTCCGGGTCGGGTAAGTTAAAATGGGATTTTTGTATTTCCTAATATAAAAATAGTTGTCCGTTGTTAGATATGTCTCCTGTTGGCGATAAGTTTGCCATTACATTGCGGGACTAATTTAACTTAAAATTAGTCTAAATTCCCTGGTTTTAGGGGAACCTACCTCTACCTTCTTCCCTATCTCTTTAGGGACCCTGGCGAAAATATACTATAACATAGAAGCGTATTTTGGATTTTTTTTGTCTTAACTGTCATCCCAAAAAAAAATGCCCAGACGTTTTAGTTCTCCCATTTGACAGCCCTAGTCACAGAATCGATAATGGGTGTTAAGGTCACTCACTCGCTCGACAAAAGTTTATGATTAATGCTTGTCTAGTCGTTCCCCGCGGTTTCGCCCACGCTGACAATACAGTTGTAGGTTCTTGTGAAATGCGATCTTCCTCAAAGATTGGGCTATTATACAAAAATAGCCAGGAGAATCCATCCGGCAGTTTTAGAAATTAGTGCATTTACAAAAAAAAAAACAATAAGCGACTTAATCAAAAGAACTTGGTAACACTATAAAAGACAGTTTGTATTATTAGGCAGGGCTCAGACGTACAGTTTCCTGATTAAATTTCCAAACCAAAAATTCATATTTGGAATTACGTGAGACTAGCGCACATTGTAGTTTTTTGTATTTGGAATTTCACATGTACAGAGACACAAATCGAATAATAATTGATTCCTGTTGCATTTTTATTTTTTGTAAATTGCGTTGAAAAACTATTACGAAAATTTCGAAAGAAAAAGTGAATGGTTAATTTTTAGGTTGATTTGCGTATTGTAGTCGTTGATATTCACTTAGTTGACAAAAATTAACAAATTGTAAATAACCTACTATTTACAAATTGCCACCAACTAAAACTGAACCCGTTACTTAATGAAAAGTCTTTCCGATGTCAGTTTCTGAAGTGTAAGCACCGAAAATGAAAATCTCACAATTGCATTTATTTTTACATAATATTTATTTAGAATGTTAATTCTCAATCAGAAACACTAAACTTCACACTAGCTACGCCGTTTACTGAAATTTAGTCTCAATATAACTAACAGTTCTTGTCCAAACACTCAGGTTTTATCTGAAAGTGGTGTCAAGAGTTAGTAATGAATTTGAAAGAAGCTGGATGGTCTGCAAGGACCATACCATCTGGCACTCGATACGATCGATGTCTATGACACTGCCAATATTAATAATGTATCTCTAAAGATGGATTTCAAGCAATCTAGATAGCTGCGTATCCGCCGGCCTATCCTATATCTATTTGCCATATTTATTCTGTCCACAGATATGTTATTGGCAAGCGATAACATAAAAATGGATCAAAATATCAATCTTGGACTGCAAGTTTTGGATTAGGATTGATTATTAATATTGGCCGTTAGAGTGTGTACGTGTCAAATTCCTGCAAATAAGTCATAGAATAGACATTCGAGTGGTGTCATAATGAGTGTAATTTTAAAACTTTTTTTATAAAAAATAAATATCTATTTATTATTCGTCATAGCAATTTCGATAATTGAATTGAGCTATGCATAATTAATTGCAAACGATAAATTTTAGAAATTAATAGAATATAGATTTGATTTTTTTTACATTACATATAAGTTTAGTCTGGAGCTATTGATAGTTTGTAATTATAGTTCTCCCATTAAAATCCATTTAAATATAGCGAAAGAAAGTAGCCTTTGTCATCTCCACAAACAAAAATATATTATAAGATCGCTCCGTTGCGGTTTAAAATAACACATTTATATTTTTACAAAGCCGCTACTAATTCCGCAAAAACCTTCAACTGTCGACTTTCATAAAAATCTTTATCGGTAGGGTTACTTTTGAATCTCGATTTCACGCAAATTGGAAATAAGAATCGGATATGTCGGTTTAGGTATTCTTAAATACCGTAGTAGCGGATTATTAACATTTAGTTTGAGAATAATTCAACGAATCCGATAAAATTATTTAATTATTTATTATTATTAACTGAAAAAAAAACAAAATTTTTATTTGCGAATATGAGTGTTACAAATGTTGTTACAAAATATGTTAAGGCCTAACATATTCTACCAATATGGTGTGCACAATTTCATTAATTTTAAATTTAAATTTCATGATGTAAACTTCAACATGAAATAATTTCATTTTAAACCTATTATTAAAATTTTGATTGCATCAATTCAATATTATCTATATATAATTTTATTAAAATATTTTTCATATTCCCTATGTATTAACTATCATCAATATCAGTTTCATTAAACAACAAAAAAATATTTCACTTTGGTTTTATTTTACAATAGTTATGTTATATAATTATGTAATCATTTAAACTCAATTTATTTTATTATCTTTTTGTAAATACTCATTTATAGAATAAAAACATTTATTTACAAGCCATCTATTTTAAAAAAAAGTATCTTCACGCCCATATCCCCTAAGAGGTAGGCAGAGGCACAATCAGGGCACCCGCGAGTAGCCGAAGACACTAAGTTCCACAATGTGATAGGTGGCAAGCCTATCGCCAACCGGGAACATATCCAATCCCGAGCAACTTTTTTATTAGAAAATTGGAAAACCCAATTTTCTTTTTGTTGCCCGACCCGGGAATCGAACCCGGGACCTCGTGCAGTCAAGTCCAACACTTGAAGCGCTAGACCACAGAGGCGATTATTAAAGCCATCTATTTAAAGCTGCTTTAAATGCATTCTTTGGTAATATTTTTGTTTTAGTGGTAAGCTTATTGAATATTTGTATACAGTATACACATAATATAATATACGCTTTTTAGCCATGGCTAATCTACATTTAGGCACAAATAAATTTTCAACATTTCTACCCTTAGTGCCTACTTTTTGTGCATTGCTAATAAGTCGCCAGTATTGACTTCAAAAGTACCCAAAATGACAAATCCAATTCCAATTTCTAATATTGTATGAATCGAGATTCAAGAGTAACCCGTACATAAAGTAGACTTGCAATCGAAATAGCACAAGCGAGCGGTTCAAATAATGACAGCTCTTCCACCATTAGGTCTCATTACTTCGTAGTCACGTACAACAGGCAGAAATGGATTTGTCTTTGCAAAAATAATGATTGTATATTGCGGACCGCCTTCAGAGAAAATTAGTTTCGACGCGTAAACAGGATTCTGGGTAGAAAAGCTCTTTTAGCTCAGGAATCAAAGGGTTATCGCACCTAAGGTGGTACTGAGGTGTCATTATCTGATTTATTTATAGATTGTGCATTTTTTAGTTTGCAGTACATGATTGAAGTCAAGTTTGCTTGTGATTGAAGTCAACTTGAACAAAAAAAAGCAAATAGGTTATCTTTTATTATCTGTCGAGTGGCGGATATGATCCTATTAATATTATAAATGCGAAAGTTTGTAAGTATGGATGTATGGATGTTTGTTACTCTTTCACGCTCGAATGGCTGAACGGATTTGTCTGAAATTTGGAAGACAGATAGATTGTGACCTGGATTAACATATAGGCTATTTTTAATCCCGATCGCACACCGGGTTTCTGTGAAAACGCGGGCGAAGCCGCAGGTAGCAGCTAGTTAAAGTATATTTTAGTAAATTATTATTTACGGTTTTGAATATTTTACCTTGGCTTTTATAAAATTGGAAGTAGACAAATATGTTGATATCAAGGAATGAAAATAGTAATGACAGGTTGCCTACCTAAGACTGGTCAACTTCTTTTGAAAATTTACCAGGTACACTTTTCAGATCGGTATATTGCCGTGGGTTGCCGAAATGGTGGTAGAATTAGTTCAAGTGGTAGTACGTATTATGTGACTTGAAAAACTGACGGACTTTCGGCAAATCGGTTTTGTTATTGGCTGTATTTGCCAAACAGGGCAATATTTATAGTAAACATGCTCTCCACACATGAAAGCTATTTATCAAATACGTAAAAACAAATAGTCATGAGTGGAGCCACCATTTCAAATGCAAAAGTGTGTTTGTTTATTCTTCTTTCACTCGCAATAGTGCGCCGTAAAATTATATTATACTAGCTGCTACCTGCGGCTTCGCCCGCGTTTTCTCAAAAACCCGGTGTGCGATCGGGATTAAAAATAGCCTATATGTTAATCCAGGTCACAATCTATCTGTCTTCCAAATTTCAGACAAATCCGTTCAGCCATTCGAGCGTGAAAGAGTAACAAACATCCATACATCCATACTTACAAACTTTCGCATTTATAATATTAATAGGATGATGTCACTACGTATAAAACAAAGTCGCTTCCTCTTTCCCTATGTCCCTTTGTATGCTTAAATCTTCAAAACTACGCATCGGATTTTGATGCGGTTTTTTTTAATAGATAAAGTGATTGAAGAGGAAGGTTTATATGTATATTTTTACCCGTGTGAAGCCGGGTCAGGCCGCTAGTTATGGCTTAATTTCCATCTGTGGAGATGGGTGGGTATTGAGTGTATACTCTACTTTTTTTTACCCCATAGTGGGTTCCCGTGGGGAGCTAAATAACTTTAGTATTCGGGCGACGCAGTGCTCTATATCTAATCTCCCATAATAACGCAATCTTAATGTAAAATGTCAATTATACAACTAAATTATTTACCTTCTTTTAATAAATAAAATATTTACTTAATTGTTTCATAGATTATATATTTTATAGCCTGGCAATACAACTCAATAACTTTCTTTCAATTTACAATGTTTCATACTCCGTGTTCATTTGAGATGAAGTGCTAATGAGATATCCATTATTATAATTAAACTCGTACTCGAATAACATAAGTCTTGTGATGTTTATATTGGAAGCTGTATGCAGTTTTGCTGATGTATTTGGAAGTATCAACTAACAATGTTATGATACAGCTTAGCTTTTTATAGTTAAGACTTCCTTTAAAGATGCATAACAAAAATAATGGCTTTTTTTTTTCAATTACAAAAAGTAAACTAGCATAGTCTATTGACTCAATGAACCGCCGTCACTGTTTTTTTTCAAAAAACAGTTTATGGAGATAGTGGAGAGCTATGTAGCAGCCCCGGAATGTTACAAATTATTCATGTCACCATAGCATCAATGATCGCTGTTGTGTTCCGTGCTGGAGATAAGGGTAGTCGACATTAAAGACATGGCCTAAGTTACCCACTCTAGCACAGTCACTATTAGTCGAACTTCATATTTTATGTACCAACTGCAAATCCAATTCCGGGCTTTAGAAATTTGGTAGAAAATTGAAAAACCACATATTTTACCCGAGGTCTCATGATGTCAACGCTAACACCGAACCACTAGACCAGAGGTTCCCAAACTTATTTCATTTAACGCCCACTTTGAAAATCAGTTGTTTTGTAGCGCCCCCCCCTCGTTTTTTTCTTGTCAATAACCTCAATAACATATTTGTTGCGCCTAGTTTAAAAAAAAACATTTTTTTCAAGATTTATACCGCCCCCCTCTAGGCTTCCAGCGCCCACAAGGGGGCGTTATCGCCCACTTTGGGAAAGGCTGCACTAGACCACAGAAGCGATAAAAAAGAGTAAAACTGTAATCTAGTTCATGGGAAAAGTTGTATAATTCAGCATCCATTTCACGCCAGCTGCATCTCAATTCCTAAAAGTAGGTATGCTATTGAAATCATATTTAGCTGTTGTTCCGTCACGGTTCGGATATTTTATGAATACTTTATAATGTATCCGCCTGCGACTGTTAACCTTTCCTTTTACTACATTCGTAGTGAATGAAACCGTTTTTCTTGTTCTTATTGTTTTTTTTATGATATTGGAAGGCAAACAAGCAGACGGATTTCCTGATGGTAAGAAATTCACGCCGCCTAGAGACACCAAAGATGGTAATGGTGCGTTGCAACCTGAGGTCGGGATGTTAGGAAAAGTAAGTTTACCGGCTACCTCACCATCCGAACCGGAACACGTAATGACGTTATAGGAATAGGTAAGGCGGTGGTACCAATCCGGACGAGTCGCTGCGAAACTCTACGACCTAGTCAGATGTCACCCTGTTAGTGACGGTAAGCCTATGCTCGCCTTTTAGAAGCTGCCTGGCAGGAAGGCAGATGGTCTATTCTGCACAGAAGCCCGGACCAACACGGGGGAAATTATACGGGTTCTTAAGTAACTTTGTCTTTATTCTTACATCTTATATATATAAAAATCAATCGCTGTTCGTTAGTCCCGCTAAAACTCTAAAACGGCTGAACTGATTTGACTTATTTTCATTTTGAATTATTTGTTCAAGTCCAGGAAAGGTTTAAAAGATTAGAAAAAGGAAAAAAATTGCGAGGAAACTAGGCAAGACAACATTTAATTTTTCCCATACAAACTGAAAGGGTAAAACGAAGTTCGCCGGTATAGCTAGTAGATAATACAAATACGCCGTAAAAAGTTTCAAAGTTAACATTTATTTTCTTTAAATAAAATGCTTATCTAAAACCTACTTAAAAATACATAGATAGATAATAATTTTTGACTTAGTAATGCTGGGTATTGTAAACGGTGTAGGTATATCTAAATATTAACTTGCGGTAGTATCCTACAATGACTTTCAATATATTTCCCCGTTTTCGGGGAAAATTTTATAGATTGCAACAGTTAATTATGCACCCATATATTGTTGTTGGCAACAGATGGTATCTTTTCATTATTTATTCATCAATTATTTACATAAGAACATACAATTAATAATAGACATCTACCTAATTAAGAAATACCTTAAAGTTAAAAAATAAAAGTTAGAACTATTTAATCTATATTGACAAAAGCACCTAAGATTTGATATCATGAGGTCCCGGGTTTGATTTTCGGCTCGAACAACAAAAATAAATTAAATTTTCTCATAAAATATTAAATAAAATTTGCCCGGGATAGCTTTTCGCCTATCACATTATGAGACTAAGTGTCTTTACCTAATTCAAATTCAAATTCAAAATAGCTTTTATTACGTAGATCCATATAAAGATTCTTGTAACGCGTCTATATAATTCTAAAAACTACCACCGGATCGGAACGCGGCCACTCACTGAGAAGATCCGGCGAAAGAAACTCAGCGGGCTTGTCTTTTTTCTTATAAATCTAATTTACAAAATTTTATTATATTCACAAATAATTTGCAGAGATTGGCATGAGGAGGAGGGAGGAATCCCAAGCATTTCTGTCTTCTAAATATTCTGAAATCTTATAATAACCCTTACCAAACAACTTTATCTTAATAGATTTTTTAAATTTATTAAATGGTAAGTCTTTAATATGCTCGGGAAGTTTATTGTAAAAACGTATACATTGGCCCATGAAAGAATTACTGATTCTGTGGAGACGAGACTTATGCACAACAAGATTGTTTTTATTCCTTGCGTTTACAGCATGTACATCACAATTTTTCTTAAACAAACTTATATTTTTATAGACATATATCAAGTTTTCAAAACTTTAAAAATAGGTAAGGCGGTGTTACCGATCTGGACGAGTCGCTGCGAAACTCTACGACCTAGTCAGATGTCACCCTGTTAGTGACGGTTCAAAGTTAACATTTATTTTCTTTAAATAAAATGCTTATCTAAAACCTACTTAAAAATACATAGATAGAAGATTACTTTTTGACTTAGTAATGCTGGGTATTGTAAACGGTGTAGGTATATCTAAATATTAATTTGCGGCAGTATCCTACAATGGCTTTTAATAAATTTCCCCGTTTTCGGGGAAGATTGTATAGATTGTAACAGTTAATTATGCACCCATATATTTTTGTTGGCAACAGATAGTTTCTTTTTTATTATTTATTTTTCAACTATTTACATAACAACGTACAATTAATAATAGACACCTACCAAATTAAAAAATACCTTTAAGTTAAAAAATAAAAGTTAGAACTACTTAATCTGTATTGACAAAAGTACCTAAGATTTGATATCATGAGGTCCCGGTTTTGATCTTCGGCTCGAACAACAAAAATAAATTAAATTTTCTCATAAAATATTAAATAAAATTTGCCCGGGATAGCTTTTCGCCTATCACATTATGAGACTAAGTGTCTTTACCTAGTCGTGGTACCCTGGTTTATCCTCTGCCTACCTCTTTCTGGAGACGCGCGTTAATTCACACAAGAACAGGCACAGGCACAAGCACAGGCACAGCCACAGCCACAGGCACAGGCACAAGCAGACATACACGCACATGGACACATCCACGTTCCCCCTATTTCTATCTGTCTCACCCCTCCCTCACACCACCGCACACACACACGTACACACATACACGTACACAACACACACACATTTTGTAACAACTTTATACATTCACATACGTATATGTTCATACGTTCCTATATTCCGCAACTTAATTAGCTTCATTCGTTTCATTTAAAATTAGTGACATTAATGCTCTAACTAATAACAGAAAACGAATAGAACCAAAGATTTACGTGTTACCAACCTCGGGAAAAGCAAAATTACCGGAGTATGTGTAAAATCACTCAACAAAACTTAGTTTATGGTCTATAAACTCCACCGAATATTACTGGCTGCATTACGAAGGTTTGCCTTTACACAGTAATTTCAATGTGCCATGAATATATTACATGTATTGCTCTATTACGCCGTTAAATCTCACTTGAATAAGTTGGTACAGTCGTGTAAAGAAATATTGTACATGTTAACTTTTTGATTTTAAAGAAAATATTTTATGTTGCAAACCTGCAAAAAATCAAGTCAATTTCTAAATAATTATATTATCTGTATGTAGTCTAGTATAAAGTCTATAGTTAAAATATAAGGCACGAAAGTCGGGACGGTGTATTTTTAATTTTGATATTGGCACCTCTACTTGAATGTTTGCTTAAATTAAGGTGTTTTAGACTTACTTTTTTTAAGTTATATATTATAACAGGTATCGACATATAACATAATACAGTCGACAATAAAATATATAAGTTTTCATTCAGACTCCAAGATTAAATGCATAATTTGTGTACAGCTGATGTTATAAACCAATATATAATAGCTAAAACTCAATAATGAAAATATTCAAATAAATAGTTAGTCATTGTGACAATTGCTTTTTTTAAGTACAAGGGCAATGAACAAGCATACGGCTATCCTGATGGTAAGAGACAACCATTGTCTATAGGCAACTTACATGTTACGTATGTGTAGCTAATCTGTGGCCGGGATGCTAGGGCCATGGTGTGCTATCCTACTTTCGGATCGGAAAATGACATAGTAATTATGGCGGCAGAAATAGGATATAATAGGATTAGTTGTGGATCTCTAGTGCTAGAAGTCTCATTGTTGATGACATATTATATTTTAATATATACTCGTCTCTTGAGAGCTGCCTTAAATTGCATTGAACATTTTATGACTTTAATTCTGATTTTAAACGGATACACTTATATATATTTTTTGTAATACGCATGCTAAAAAAAACAATTGCACAAACAATTTTTAACCGATTCCGAGACGAATTTAGGTACGTTTCTTTTTGTTTTTTTGTGTTTTTTTTATGTTTATCACACTGATTTGACCGACCGATCCAAATTAAATTTAATGATGCATATTTTTTTATATATGTAAGAGTTTCATGCGGTTTTATTACTTTTAAATTTGCGTCTACTTAGATAAAGTTTTACTAAAATTGGGGTCGGGTTTCAGCAATTTACAGCGTTTAACATAATTTTACGTAAGCAAATAGGACTGAAAGTTCTGATAGAAGTTTTTGTTGCAAACTGTACTCACTTTCAAATAATATTATTTAGTTACGAGTAAATTACGAAACATGAAAATGTTTAAACAAGTTTTGCATTTTGTTTGTATATTAACAAGAAATAAAATCAGTTTTCATGTATACGTAGGTACTTTAAATGTGAATTAACGTACTGGTTACTAGTTGTTGCCTGCGACTTTTTTCATGCTTGAGTACTTTTTGTTACAAGAGCAATCAGGTCAAAGGAAAATCTTACTTCTGTATTGGAACAGTTGCGTTCTTAAATATTTAGCAATTACATGCTTCAATCAAATTCATTTATTTATTTCATTTTTTTATTTTGTTTCTAGCTGTGCCCTCAACTTCGTCAGCATAAAGTCTAACGAAATTGTTATTAAGTTTATTATTAAATTTGAATTTTAGTTTTATTAAATGAAATTAGCCTACTCCATATTACATCAGCTACCTGCCAACGAAAAGTCCCGTGAACACCAGTCTAGCTCAAAGGCATAGTCAGAGAAGCAGACAAAGAAAATCCTAGACTATGTTAAATATTCTTAGTCATGGTTCACATCGTAGGAGTATCTCACATCAGTGCCTAGTAGAGGTAAGGTAATAATTGAAATTGCAATACAATAGCCACAAATAGCTTTATTTGACAATTAATGACAATGACACGGTTATTTTTTTGTTTTTTTTTCATAAATACATAGCTCGTTTTGACTATTTTCGGTCATTCGGAGAGTTGCAGTACCATGTGAACGCTCGTCTAGAGGGGGCATTTTACTAATTTATCTTACCTGACTTAAAAACACTTAAATTTTTTTATTTTATTTTAATTTTTAAATTTTGATTTGCTTTGCTATGTGTTGATGGTTGTTTTTAATCAGTGTACATTCCTAATATTACATATATTGTTTTAGTTTTTTTGTGGGTTCAAATTTTTTGCTTGTGTTTTGGTTAAAATTCTTTATCCTTTGTAACGTGAGTAGAAATTTTCCGTGTTAGTAAATATTCAACTACTACATTAAAAAAGAAACACTTTTTTTAATGTGACTAGGGGACCTAGCACACTTCATTATTTAAATTTATTATTATTTACCTAATTTAAATTTAAGCGAAATGACTAATTATGTTATAACAACTCTATAGAGATGTCTTTAAAGTAGATTCGGTTTTCCGAAGCTTGACGAATATAGCCGAAGCGCATAATTTAAAATTTAAATATTACTACTATACTGCTTCACATTCGGTTCGGATCTTAGACTAGGTTTCTAATTAAAACTGGATTAAAGACCGGTTAAGGAGTGCTTAATTTTAGATGGTTAAAGTAAATTAAATCTAGATTCTCGTACTGAGCTAGAAGGACACGAGATTGAACTGATTGACGTGTAGTTCATAAGTAGGCCACAGTTCCAACTAATCCATGTCCGCTCCATTGGATAAGTACCAGCTGGTGTCCGTTCAAGCGCATCTGATTTTAATATCGATTACTACTAATGCTGTAGGAGAATTATCTATAGGTACTGGACGTTATTATGAAGAATAAGAAAATAAATAATTGAAGCACAATAAAACTGCAAAAACCCGACTTCGATAGCAACAAGTAAATCAACAGCTGCAAAAAACCGACTTCGGTATCAATAAGTAAACTATCAACTGCAAAAAACCCGACTTCAATATCAATAGGTTAATCATCAACTGCAAAAAACTGAGTTCGATATCAATAAGTAAATCATCAACTGCAAAAAACTGAGTTCGATATCAATAAGTAAATCATCAACTGCAAAAAACTGAGTTCGATATCAATAAGTAAATCATCTGCGGACACAAAATTAAGTACGAGTATTTTCCTTGATTTTCACGGGATTCTATAATTAGATCTAGACTTGGTGGCAGTAGTAGTAGAGTACCACAAAAGTACAAATTTTAAAATAGAAAAAGAGTTTTTGAATTTTTTCACAAATGACGGAGAAATTAATTAACATACATAAAAAATGTAGAAGTCTTACATAGAGGGTGTATATACCTCCTTTTTTCTAAGTCGGTTAAAAACAAAACAGATTCGCGAATATCACACAAAAAAGTTATTAAGTTTGATCGATATTGATAAGTCCCTAGTTAAAACGTAGTAGATATTTATACTGGACATAATAAAGAAGAAGAAAGATACTATTACACCACAACAGCTGTAAAAGTAGAAATGGTTAGGTAAGGTAAAATAACTTTTAAAGGTTTTTAAGTTTGACGTATCTATGTGAGTGTGTATCTGTCTATGGCAGTGGCATCATGATTCATAACTTTTGAACGGATGGACCTATTTCGATGCGGATATTTAAGTTTGAAAGTTCACGTGGCCGAGATGGTTCTTACGTACATATAGATGTTGTCGAGAGTGATAGAATATTTTAAATTCTACATAATATTATCACAAATGAAGTTTCACTAAGGGCCAAATATGAAAAGTGTACAATATCTAAAAGAGAAAAGACAGAAACAAAGAACAACCTACTCTCTTGATACTTTAGTTTATCATAGTCTAAAGACTTAGACGCCATCGATGTTAGAGGTCGCTGGTCTTTGGCTGGGAAGTAAAGACTAATGTGCATATCTACTGGCTACCATACCCATCAGACTGGAACTTGACACATGCAGAGTCATTATGGAAGCGGAATGGGGATGTTGCTGATCAGCACTCTTCTACCAGTTCCCTTGTGGGGGATTTATTTAACCTTTGCTCGTATTTTACAAGTTACGAGCTACTAGACAGAAATGCAAATGGTTTTTGGTACTCAGCGAACCTGGACCAACACAGCTTTATATCATCATTTTTCACTGTCCGTGTCGGTGTCCGTAAGTAGGTAAAACGTAAGTAATAAATAATTATAAATAGGTAATAAGTAAGTAATAAATAATAATAAGTAGGTAATAAGTAAGTAAAAATTGCTTTTTCATCTTTCCCTCGCCTCTGTGGGCTAGCGTTCTAGATGTCGGACTTGACTTCTTGAGGTCCCGGGTTCGATCCCTAGATTGGGCAACAAAAAAATAGACAATGTATATTTTCAGTTTTCTAATAAAGATAACGTCACCCAGGATGGGATATGCGCCCAATTGGCGATAGACTTAACACCCGTCACATTGTGGGGCTTAGTGTTCTTGTCGTGGGTGCCTTGTTGTGCCTCTACTGCCTACCCTTTCGGGGATATGGGCGTGAAGATACTTTTTTAAGTACCATTTTTTATAAAAATGGATACATTTGGTATCAGTTAAAGTAGGTATCTGTGTCTAATTTGAGCGTTTATTCTTCCCACTGGCTGTATATCCATTAGGTGAGTGACAGAATGTCCTGGCCTCGTTATTTCTAATGTGCTGAAATAGATATTCAATTGAACATACTAATTGGTGGGCAGCGGTTAACCAGCGGTCGGCGGCCACTGTCCCGCTTACGACAATTGTATCAGAGACCAATAATTACATGCATTTAAACGCATAAATACCTAAATGTTGTGGGCAGACGCATTTAGATTAAATATAGATGTAGCCGTTTATTCCGGTAAAACTTGTATCGATTTTTTTTATTTGATACAGCTAAGAGCATATGTTATAAATCTTAATTTGTCAGAAATTACTATATAAAAAAGACAGGTTGAACTCCAGGAGTACCAGTAGACGTGAAAACTTGAATATTAACGTTGTGCATTTTGGATATTTTGGAATGGTTAAGGAATAACTTTGCACGAATTACTTTATCAGTATGAAAGTACTATCATTTATGTTCTTTTTTAATGATATTGGAAGGCTTGTATGCCTTCCAATATCATTAAGGCGGATATCCTAATGGTAAGAAATTCACGCCGCCTAGTCACCAAAGTTGGTAATAGTGCGTTGCCAACCTGAGGCCGGGATGTTAGGCCTCGAGCAAAAGTAAGTTTACCGGCTACCTTACCCTCTAAACCGGAACACGTCATGACGTTATGGCGGCAGGAATCTAGGAAAGGCGGTGGTACCAATCCGGGGAGTCGCTGCGAAACTCAAATATACTGTAACTGTAGAGTGTAGTGTGAAACTCAAATAGTGGTAGAATACAATATTCATTTATTGCGCTATCGTACACAAACATGACAACACGAACATTCGCGCAAGCGCCCTGCGCGTCTTACGAATTTTCGTCTCCGTAATTTCAGGTCACGTGTCCTGACGCGAGTTTAGAAGTTTTTACCCATTCCAAAAACAGTGCGCAACGCCGCTAAAGAAGTTTTCACTTTAATAATTTACACAAGAAACTGTAATCAGATCATTGGCATAGCAGTGGTCTTTCTCAGAACTTTTATTCTGAAATCATTAAATTTCCAATAGATTTGTGTTAGAATAAGTATAAATGAATATTCTTAAGATAAGATTTCGTGAACTGCGCAATGCAATAAAAAAGGGAAGGTTTCACTCAGTTTATGAAGATTCAAGTTTTCTTGCGTTTTGTATATCAGTGCGTCTTCTGTGAGTTATTGGACGCTCTGTGTATTTATCACGGTATTACACTCACAAACATAAGCTGTTTTAAATACGCAGTAGACATATTTTTCAAAGTTTAAAGTTCTCAAGCTGAGCACAGTGCTGGCCTCCAAAATTCAGTGGCGTTAAAAGAATCCGTTATCCTTGCAGATTTGCCAAATTTCATCCATATTCATTTCTCTTTTCTTACAAATAAGTCGGTTTCAAAGACTCTTAATAGTCTAGATTAAACACACTATTACCAACAAGACCACTGCTGGTCAAAACATGTCCGCGAGGGATCTTCTGTATCTACCGCGATAATGACAGTGTTATGTTCTAGTCTGAATAGCCGGAAGATTTGCACATCAAACCTAAAACCCTGGTCACAGAACAGCAACGCACCTGTAACATCTATGTTGTCTATAGCCATGGTTCTCTTTTATCACCAAGGGAACCGTGGTTTGTGTACTTAAGCATCACATACATTAGAAATTTCGTAACGAAATCCCTTTTAAAAAAATTTTCAAACGCAACAAAACCAATCCAGTCCTATCCTATACTATTAACATTATATATGCGAAATGGTTGTTTGTTACTCCGATTTTCATGAAATTTGGCACATACATAGAGGGTAACTTGGATTTAAGGCCCCATATTAGGTCAACCAGAAGAGCCAATCAGCGCACTCCCCCGTTCCATGATTACTATGAAATATTGCGCTCTAAAGTAAATGTCTTAAGCGCCAAATCACTATTTTTGACATTATAAAAGTAA
>NJDC01002970.1:12427-30588 GCA_002245475.1 Calephelis virginiensis | reverse complement strand
AAGAAAGAAATTTGAAGACGAAACTAGAAAAAGACATGAAATATTAAGATATGGGTTTATTACATAATATAAGACTAGTATAAAATGTAGAGGTAAAAAAAAGAATATTATACTTTTTGCACTGTCGTAGAAGTTTTGGCGCCAACATGAAAGATGATTTTGGTGGTCAGAATTTTAGTTTTATAATTTGTGTGAAAATAATCGTAATTCAGGGATGTGACGTACTATAAAACAAATTAACGGAGAAACATAATATGTAAACTTCAAGAAATTAAAACTAAAGACGTATTGAAGGACTCAAATAAGCTTTGTCTTAGTGAAGGAAATGACTTTTAAAAAGGGTAAGACATGAATGAATTTAAAATTTTAATATGAAAAAGAATTTATTATTACGGAAGACGTGGCAGCATGGCCTAAAGGTCTTAGCCGGCCCCAGAAAGGGGCAAATTAACTTAAAAAAAAACAATAACGAAAAAAAACTAAGAGAGTTTTGGCGCCATCGTGAATGAAGATTGTGGTATTTTTTTCACAATTATTGAATTTAGTGTAAAATATGAGTAGAATTGGTTAATTTAGGTGGGAATTAGTTTAATTTTGCTCAGTGAAAGTGCACTAATGAAATAATCATGAAGAAGTTAATGTATCGTGAATTTCCTCGCTGCCGCCAAATCTCGTAAACGAGCTTGTGTAACGAAACCACCGCTTTACTCAAGACCCAGACAAGACTGTGTAAATTGTGACTAATGACTGAAATAAAGAATTAATATGGAAGACATAAATTGAAAATTTATAACAAGAAAAAGATTTATTAATACGGAAGACATGGCTGTATGGACACAGATCCTTTGCCTTTCCCCGACTGGGATAAAATTAAAAAACAAAACAAACAAAAACTAATGTCAGTGCCATTTAACATTTTTGAGACGAGTTTTGGCGCCATCGTGATTGAAAATGGTTGTAATTTTTTCACAATTATTGAATTTAGTGTAAAATATGAGTAAAATTGGGTAATTTAGGTGGGAATTAGTTTGATTTTGTTCAGTGAAAGTGTACTAATGAAATAATCATGAAGAAATTAGTATATCGTGAATTTCCTCGCTGCCGCCAAATCTCATAAACGAGCTTGTGTAACGAAACCACCGCTTTACTCAAGACCCAGACAAGACTGTGTAAATTGTGACTAAAGACTGAAATAAAGAATTAATACGGAAGACATAAATTGAAAATATATAACAAGAAAAAGATTTATTAATACGGAAGACGTGGCTGTATGGGCACAGATCCTTTGCCTTTCCCCGACTGGGATAAAATTAAAAAACAACAACAAATTAACATTTTTGATTTGTCAATTTCGTAAACAAAGTGCATTTTGCTCTGTGCACCAAATTTTGCATTTTTTAATTTATTTCTTTCACATACCCACCAATATTTTCTGAAATAAATAAAATATATATATTTTTAATATGAACATAATATCTTCATGTAGATGCTGCTTATCACAACCACCGGATAAAGATTTGAAAACTGCATACACATACAATAATGGAAAATCTGAAGTTTATGGAGATATGCTGAAAGAATGCTTCGAAATTAATGTAACTATAATATTTGTTACCCGTTAATTTATAACTATGTGTTTACATCTGTATAAACTAAAAAATTCCAAATTATTCACGAGTTTTATATGGACTTGCTTTTTCCAAATATTTTTCTATCAACTTTAAATAAACTGTCACTTACATAAATATACTAGCAAGTCCTTTTCTTAAACAAGACTAACGAACAGCTGATACTCACCTTCAATTAGTGATCACACAAGATAATCTTTTCACAAAGTAGTTTACTTTTTCAAATATCTTTATGCCGAAGAGGTACACATAAGCACAGCCAGGACACCCTCAGCGACTAGCCGAAGACTCTTAAGTACCACAATATGACAAGTGGCAAACCTATCGCCATCTGGGCATATATCCAATACTGAGCTATATTGTTTTTATTACAAAATTAAAAATAATTATTTTTTTATTATCTGACCTGGGACCTCAGGAAGTCAAGTACAGTGGTGTGGCCAGTTTTCATTAGATAGGGTTAAATTTATGTACTGTTTCAAATTGTTGGTAAATAATAATTAATCTCGTAATTAATATAAGAAAATTGTGAAAATATTAAAATATACTATGTAATTAAATATTACAATGTGGTAAGATATGATAGAATGCTTAAATAATTTTGTACTTTTTTAACACACATATTCCACAGAAATTAATACTCATTGTCTTATTAGCTGTCTGACAGAGAGGCTGATGATATATTTTACTTAGCGGAGCCAGACTAATGTGGTGGAATAATGTGATAAAAACGAGGCAGGCTAGCAGGAATTGTGCTACTTGACATTGCCACACTTGCTCTTTTCCAGCCACACAAAAGAGATGTTGTGAATACAATATGTATGTATATATCATCATTAACATCTCTTTTGATGTCCTACAACAAGTCTTCATTCATTCTTTCTTTGTTATTTGAAGAGTTTTTGAATCTATACTTGTTATCATCTCCACTTGGTGGAATTCCATTGTATATACACTATTTTAAGGTAAACTCTTGTACTTTTCCACTATACACTTTATTTAATACTGTTACGCTATAGCCAACCGGTTTCGCTTATTCATTTCTCTCACTCACTCATTCATTCACTTATGCATTTATTATCTTTTGTTATAAAGCCTTGATGATGCTGTGACAAGTGAAACCAATTGGCTATAGCATAACATAAAGTGTATAGTGGAAAAGTAGAAGCGTTTACCTCAAAAAAGTGTTAAGATTTTGTTCCACTTTGTCCATGGGTTGCAATGGGTTATCATAGTTTACATCTATATTATGTTTGTAGCTATCTCTAGACATGTCTGATACTGAAAATGGAATTTGCGATGGATGTGTCAATCGTCTCCGTGACGCAGCAGACTTCAAACATCAAGTGCTGAAGTGTCAGAAAGAATTACATGATTTAGTTGAGAAAATTAAAGGTATAGTTTATTACAATGTTTTAAGCTGAAATAGCAGATTGACTTCCTGGTGGGAAAAACACATATCACCTGTAGACCCTAAGGGCCGAAACTCAAAACCACGTTGCGGCGCCGCGCCGCTAGAATTTGCAGTAGCGTCACTGCTAATTGTAGCGCCGCGACACTATTTATTTATTTTAAACAGAGTAATATCTTTTTATTAACAAATAAGCAATAAGTTTCTCACCATGGTCCATCGTAGATACACGTCTATGACGCCGCAACGCTCTTAAGCTTTTTGGCCCTAAATAAATTCTTCTATTAATAAAACTACTAATCTGTTCTAATTGGAAAGCCACATGCAAAAGCTAGTAAAATAGTATAATTAGCGCAAAATAATAGTAATTTGTTTTGCTTTCATAAACACTTACCATTGCTATAATTTAAACGAATTAATTAAATTTCGACAAACCCACCACCTCCCAGTACATGGTAATAAAAGAAGTACTCTTAATGCAATAGTGAATTTATTTCTAACTAGCTGTTTCCTGCAGCTTCGCCTGCGTTTTCACAGGAACTTGTCGTGTAATAGAGATTAAAACTAGCCTATATGTTGATCCAGTTCACAATCTATCTGTCTTCCAAATTTCAGACAAATTCGTTCAGCCATTCGAGTATGAAAGAGTTACAAACATCCATACATACATACAAACTTTCGCATATATGAGTAGGATGCACAAATATGAAAATTATCTAGAGTTATTTGTCTTAACATACAATATATAAGAAAAATATTCTATAATATGTTTGTTATGTGATTACTCCTCAATTATTGAGATCTACCTTTGTGGTATTAAAGCATTTATATTATGTTTAAAAGAAATAACACCATGTGAATCTCGAACAAGCACTTATGACTTGTGTTGTTTTTTTAGCCGAAAAAATACCATCTTTAAAAGAGGAGTACTTTGATATTGATGACCAAGATGATAACATGTATTTTTTGGGTATGTATCATTATTTTTATACAAAAAAACAGGTCTGAAGGTTGAACAATTGGGCTGTCTGTTGAAAAACAGTACAGTCTTTGACATCTGCAGCAAAAAGATGTTAGTCATGTTAAAAATCTCAAGATAAAACCTCTGATGGAAAGCCATGTAGACTCCACCAGTTTTTTATGGCAAAGACAGAGAACAAGCACGCAACACCCCTCCCTGATAGTTAGAGATAACCACAACCTGTAGACACCATAGAAGTTTTAGGTGCGTCGCTCTCATGTGGCCAGGGTGTCAGGCCATGTGTAAGACTATCGGCTACCCTATTCTTCTAACCGCATCATGACATTGTCATTATGGCGGCAGGAATAGGTAAGGCGGAGGATCCCTTCCCGGGAAGCTGCTGTACGGTACTCTACCACCAGTGGTCTTGTTGGTAATGCCCTGTTTCGCCTTATCTCGCCTCTTACGTCTTACTCTCGCTGCTTGGAAGAGAGGCAGATGGTCTTTTCCACTCAACGAACCCAGACCAACACGGGGAAAAGATCATCAATAAGTATGAATTTGTCATCATTATTTCAGTCATTATCTAGTAGAGCTAGTCCACAAAAGAAAAACTTATACTATATACTATATTAGTCGCACTCTACAAAACGGAGGTTTGAGCACAGACCTCCACTGGCCATAGCAAGGCGATCTGCAGTTTCCATATTGAATTCATATCCGCAGTATACGGACTGGTAGCGGTCGGAGCTTCTGCGGCTGAGTTTGTCCGTGCAGTCGAATCCACCATACACGGGCTACTCCTTTTTCGTTCCCCGTTGAGTACCAAACCCTTCCTCTTTGGCAACCGGTTCAGTGCGCCCCCGCCTCATTCCACCCCCCGCAAACTTCAAACCTTGTTTATATGAACAATGTATATTCGTCGAACGCCGTCTTGTAAAATAACTTGTTCATAAGTTCTTTTATTGTTTTGCGGTCGAACAAAACTGCTCCAAGCAGTCGAGTGCGCCACGCGACCGTTCTAAAGCAGTCGGTCTCAACTGCAACATGCCGTCCGTCTGTGGCTAGTCTTAGTAATAGTCCTTCGGACAGAAGACTTACTAATGTACAAAACGCAAGTAATCTTGAATCTTGAACCCTGTGTTTGTTACATACAGCCAATATTAATAATCTATGTACAGATATAGATAAGCTTGCTAGAGTTTTGTTGCTGAAATATTTTTGCCAATTTTTTAAAAAAAGATAAGGTTACCTGGCAACTGATCTAAAATAGCACTACCTCTTAGATAGGTTATTAATAATAGACGATGGTTGTCTCTTACCATCGGTTAGGCCACTTGGTGTTTGTTAATTTATGCCGTAAATAATAGTCTAAAAATAATAATATAACATTATATTTCTCTGACAGTATTTTTTATCAATTCCAGAATTGAAAGAAGAAATAACAGACATAGAAGAAATAAAAGAAGATGAGAAATTAGCAGAAATACTGGGTCTTAAAGAGATTACTGTGAAAAAGAAACACAAAAAGACTAAAAAGACAAAAAAGAAAGATTTGGAAGAATCGGGTTAGTTTTTTTGACATCACTTTCGGATATCGGCCGAGCGATTTGATCGTGGAATGTTAACTTTAATCTCCCCTGGTACCTACGTCCATCCACATTCGCATTATATATCTGCTTTGTCAATCTTTCATCTGTCATTCTTCCCACATGACCTAACCAACGGTAGCATGCCCTTTCTCATTCAAACACCAACACTTCCACCACATTTATTACCCATTTTATACAAACACGTCGGTTTCGGAGACTCTTGACGCCATCTTCTAACACCCAAAAACTTTAATTGTGGAATGTCAACCTTGGTCTCCCTGGCTATCTACATTCGGATTATATGTCTTTGTCAATCTTTCATCTGTCATTCTTTCCACATGACCAAACCAACGTATCATGTCTTTTCTCAATTAAACAACAACACTTTGTCAATCTCACTCTTTCTCGGATCTCACTGTAACAACAGTGGTCAGCGAGCGTTACGCTACAGTTTATCCGTAGCGCTCTCATTTTGACAGCATTTATTCTTTTCTCATGCTTTTTTTGACACGTCCTACTCTAATTTACATACAACTGCTTACTTTTTAAAAAAAAATTAAAATGTAAGCAAATAGATAGTCGGGTTTTTGGACGGTAAGAAATAGATGCAAACTCCATACATCCAAGGGGCAACGGTGCGTTGCTAATCCGGGGCAGGGCAATTTAATCTTTAGTGTAACTAAATTTACTGGCTTCCTTTACCTTCAAAATTATAACACTATAATTACTGCAATTTTCCCTGTGTTGGTCCTAGCTACCTGAGGATCAACTCCTGCTCGACAGCTCCTGAGAGGCAATCATAAATTGAATGTATCTTTACCATTGATCTATAAGTATATGGACAGAAAATACCTACGAACAAAGCTTGCCATTTGCTACAAAATATGGCTGCCATTCTGACATTACTAAAGCGCCCAGAAAAAGTAGAAAATCTTTATTGGTACATGATCTATAAGAAGAAGAAGTGCAACAATTCCTTATATATTTCTATTTCTATGTTCTTTACCACCAAGGTCACTGGTAGTAGAGGATAGCTTGCCCGGGGAAGGATCCACACTTTATCTGTTCCTGTCAGCATAAAGACAGAGGGTAGCCGGTTGACTTGTGTATTAGGCCATTAACATCTATGGTATCTATAGGTTACCATCAGAAGAGCCGTACTTGTTCTCTTTCATGAAAAATATCCAACACCACTACCTCCTAGTCTATGATCACCTTGTCGTCCATGGTCATCGTGTTGGAGATAAAAACCGACTCTGTGAAATTGCTTGCTAGACATTGGTAGGACAGGAATAATTGTTTACAAGCGGCCCGCCCGGGATTCACACGGTTTTGAAACATAGATATAAACTAAAAATAGTTTTAATTATTTAGGCATACAAAAGGCCAATTAGGGACAGAGGAAGCAACTTCGTTTTACACTATATAGTGATTAGCAGTTATTTTTGCAGGCAAATTTCTGTTTTGATTTTCAATTACGCTTGTTAAGCAGCCTTAATGTTGCTCAAGTTCATAAACGTTTTAACAGGGGTGATGCTGCTGACGAATTATTCAACTTCATGAATAATAAATTGTACATAGTATTAAACAAAGTCGCTTTCAGCTGTCTGTCGCTATGTATTGCTTATATCTTAACGGGATCATGCCTAGGGACATGTATTCTTATATTTTAATAGATAGAGTGATTCAAGATAAGTATTTATATTTATACATGTTTTATACATATTTAATGAATTCATTTGATACAAAAAATGTGATAAGTGAAGAACTGCTCGACCGATTTTACGCAAACTTCACATAAACCATCTACTAACTAGTCCGAACAAAGCCTAAACATTTGATTTGTATAGGTGAGCCCGCTCTTGAGTTATAAAGTTACATTGAAAAGTGGAATTCATTTTTATATATAACTAGCTGACCCAGCAAACTTCGTATCGCATGACATTAATGCTTCGACAGTAGCGCAGTCTGTCGGATCCGATGTGAAACATTCCAAAATCAACAACTACTTATTATTAAAAAAATTCCAGGAGACCAAATTGTGAATCCAAACCATTCTCGAATTCCCTTGAACACACACAAAAAGTTTCATCAACATCGGTCCAGTCGTTAAGAAGGAGTTCAGTAACAAACACACGAACACAAGAATTATACTATATATAAAGATAATATTTATTGTGCATTTTATTATATAGTCATATATTAATTAAACACTGTTCAATATTTATTGTTACTCATTTGTTTATAATTTCAATTTTACATGTTGTAATTGAATTAACCTGCACCTGTAATAATAAAAAACATTAAAACTAATATTCTTTTTAACCATGACATAATTTTTTAGTGTCACTTGTACTTTCCACAGTATATTTTTTATTATTATATTTTAGCTAACCGGTTTCGGTATTTAAGCATTATCAGGGCTATAACAATATATATTATGGTAAATACAAGTGAAATTAATAAATTGTGTCAGGAATGCAATCCCACCAAGCACCGACGACGAAAAGTATGTCTTTTTAAACCCCCGACGGTAAAGAGGGGTGTTATAAAAATTTTATCGTGTTAAAAAAAAATGGATGGACCGATATTGATGCAGTGAGTCTTGATTGGAAGCTGACGTGATCGGGATAGTTCTTTGCTACATTACTTAGAGGTTTCGTAGGTTTCTACATTACATAGAGGTTATTGAAATTTTTAAATTTTAGTATTACTTTAATTAATATTTATTTATTTTTATTTCAGATTCGAAGTCAGACATCAACATCAATTCAAACCTGAGTTTATCATTTCAAAGCTTAAAAAAATACAAATTTGATCTCACTTTTTTAAGTGAAAATAAGAAACACCTTCTAAATATTGAAAACATTATTAAATATTCAAATTGCACACCTTTTACAAATAAAACTTTGCAAGGTATTATATGTGCTTATTGCAAAGAAATATACCCAACTTTGTTGGAATTAAGACAGCACATGGATGGACATAAAAAAATAGAACTTTCAGATTGCAAACGTATGGACACAAACAATTTATCAATAAAAATGGATACAACCGATCTGAAATGTACCATTTGTGATACAAATGTAAATGTTTTAGCCGATTTAGAAAAGCACTTAGTAAAAGAACACAATATCAAATTCCATGAAGTAGAAAGCAATTATATATTAGAATTCAAGTTAAAAGATGGAGATATATTGAATTGTGCTCTGTGTAGTTCAACATTTGAAACTTTTAAAATGCTTTTACAACATATGAATAGACATTACAGAAATTATATATGCGATGAGTGCGATATGGGGTTTATAAATAAACACAGATTAAAAAGCCACAAACGAACACACGATGTTGGTAATTTCAAATGTGCTTTCTGTGATAAAGTTTTTAATACAAGAATAAGGAAGAACTGTCATGAGAAATATACTCATAATACAAATGCTCGATACACAACGAACTGTCCACAGTGTGATCAGTCGTTTACAAGTTACTACCAACGTAATAGACATATGTTCAAAGAGCATAACACATCAGCAGCTACATACAAATGTAATATATGTGATAAATCCTTTATTTTAAAATCAAAATTAACATCTCATATAAAGAAAGTGCATTTAATGGAACGTAATCATACTTGCACAGAGTGCGGTCAAGGTTTCTTCATCAAACAATCCTTAGATGAACATATGATAAAACACAATGGGGAGAGAGTTTTTAAGTGCACGGTTTGCCATAAAGCATATGCCAGGAAGAAAACATTGAGAGAGCACATGCGGATCCATAATAATGATAGACGTTTCAAATGTGAAATATGTGGACTGACATTTGTCCAAAAATGTAGTATGAAAAGCCATATGCTGTCAAACCATGGGGTTACATTAATGGAGTTTTTAATTCGGAAGAAAGAGACTTCATAGTGGGAATGAAAATGTTGAGGGTAGTCACCAAGGCTATTTATTTAAAAAGTATATAACTCCAACGGGTATTTCCTGAGATTAGCACTTTTCATACAAATGCTTCAAAATTTAAAGTTTAGATACATAGACAAGCAGACAGATTTCCTGGTAGTGAGAAATTTAATAATGATAATAATTTCATCAGTAACGGATAACAAAATTGCAACAGATAGGTACTTTCTATTTTTGTTATAAAAGTAAAATATAATAAACATTTCAATTTAAATGGTTAAATAAATTTCATAATATGCTTACTTTTAGACTTTATCCAAAAACATGAAGATTCACATTTATTAGCACTTATTACAACTTTATTTCTAATTCTTATAGTAAACGAGACGCTATATGTTTATTATTTTAATATTATTATTTTAATTTTATAGTTAGTCAACCTGTAGTAAACTAAAAAGATTTTGGCGGGAGCGAGATTAAGGATGCACTTAGTTTTTTTATAATTATGAAATTTTGTATAAATTTTGATGGCATTTTGTTTTATTTCTTCAGGTAAATTGTACAAGTTTATTTTTTTAGTGCGTCTTGTATTTTCTCTGTACTGCCAAATCTAGCTTAATGAGCTTAGGTTAAATCCATAGCTTTACTTAAAACCCTGACATGGCTAATTATTGACTATGACGACATATGACTATTTTGAATAATTTAAATCCGAGTTAACGAAACTAATGAAAACGACTAATGGCAGATGCTTGCGCTCATGTCAAAACTTTTAAAGAGAACGTGGAACCAGTTGGCTAATTTTATAAAATTAAACTAAACAAAACGAGGGAAGTCTTGTATTGTTAACAAGGAATAATAGCAGTGCAAGTTACTATTTGTATTCTCGTTTAGCACATGAAAGAAAAGATATTCTCACAAAAACTCATTACTCAAACGACTTTTGATTTTCAATATTATGTAACTCTTCCATTAAATATTGAAGCGCTGTAAAAGTCCATCTATCTCGTTATTTGCCATGTTATGATTTGAAAATTATTTTTTTGAAAAAATCCCACATTAATGTTAGCAACACACCTACTAGCACTAGTTCTGAGTTAAATATTTTTGTCGATGATTGCAAAAATATAAGTATTTTTAAGTATAAAATAAATATAATATAAAGTTAGACTACTACTTAAACCGACTAGTTGACTCACTGACTTACTGATCCCGAATTATTCTCCCACTTGCCGTCGACCTAGAGAGTGTCGTCGGATAGAGGGAGCTCCCAAGCCAACCAAAAAAAAAAAACCTTGGAAAAGTAGACCTCGTTAAAAGTTGGTCGACGTTCCGCCGAAATTTACAATTTTTTCGTTGTACAATAACATTCTTCTTTTGCGAAGCAATTAACAAAAAAAAATCAATTATTGAAAACCAAAAGTTATTTGAGTTACGATTTTTTTGTGTGGGTATATTTATTACATTTACTTTTTGAACTGCGTCTTCAATTGAACACTTATTTCGGAAGGACCCTTAAAAGTATTAGTAGTAGTGTTCATTTGTTAGGCAATCTAACAACTTAAAAGTGCAAAATCTTTAGTTTTATAATTTTTCTATAAGACATGTGAAGTGTGTTTGTGTTATGTTTATTATATACCAATTCTGATTTACAGAAAAGTGTTAATTGTCCTTGTAGATATTAAGAAATTACCGTATAAATTTATATTATATGAAGAAAGATGTTATAGTTTGTGTGCAATGTGTCATGGTTAAATAAAATAGTGCTATGCAAAGTCATGCTATTTTTTTTTACAATTGTGAAGTATTTATACAAAAAATGTAGTAAAAGAAATTTATTTGTACTTATCACAGATGTTGATTTTTTTTTATTTTCGGCAAGAAAATTAGCAATATAGAGTATTTAATACAAAATATATTGTATCTTATGTTAATTGTTATTTCATGTATTTCTAAACATCACCTATTGATTAAATAATAAATTTTTATTTAAAGATTATTGTATATATTGTCTATGGACTATATCAATTTATAATAGTTTCCCGGACAAAAAAAAATTGAACCACCCTACAAATTCATTTTTGAATAATAATTGTTCTCATTTAAAGGGTTGTAGGTATGCGAAAAAAGCATATTTTAATAAAAATGAAGAAGACATGGTAAAATAATTATTACAATTTAAATTATATATATGTCACCGTTAGCTTACCCACCGATAGTTTATATAATTTCTCGCGCTACTGTAAACTGTCGGAAAAGGGTGAACTGAACCAAACCATTTACATATTTTCGTATGGTTTATCCATAGTTTATAATTTGTTTTTTTTTGTAGTTTGCACTTTGCCAAATTGTAGACTGCCATCAAATGTTCAATCGAAACAAACCCAGCTCACTGATTGGTATAATGTCATTTTTCGCGCGCTGCCGCCATCTTAGGCGTACGTTGCTTGCTAACCGGTGAACAGAGACAAATGATATATAAATTTGCTTAAAATTAAAATGATAGTCGTATTGTAAAACGTTATTTAAATAAACGTCTAAATAAAATTGTGCATAAATATTACATTTCAAAAAGTAGTAAGGCGGAATTTCTTTTCTATAAAATTTGTAGAAATTTAACCCCAGAATAGAGAATAGGCTAAAATAAAAGTACCTTGAGAGAAACTTAAGTTGTGGCCGTTATAGCTGTACTTAAATATCATCTGTAACGATAAACTCGTTAAATAGTTACTCCCGCGTTAAATGGCTAGAGCATTCGTCGGCTTCAGACGAAAGGTTACAGGTTCAAATCCTGTCTTGGGTGGATTGCTTCCTTTAAAATTTGTACAAAGTAGTAAAGGCTTAGTTATAAATAACTTTTCTTATCTGTTATGGTTGTTTATTTAGATACTAAAACAAGCAGAGAAAATTACAACACGTACCTACTATTGTTAAAACTTTATAAATTATCGCCTCTGTGGTCTAGCGGTCCGGGTGTTGGACTTGCATGAGGTCCCGGGTCGGCCAACAAAAAAAAATTGGATTTGTCCAATTTTCTAATAAAAAAATGTTAGTCGGGATTGGAAATGTGCCCGGTTGGCTATAGGCTTGCCACCTATCACATTGTGGGACTTAGTGTCTTCGGCTAGTCGTGGGTGCCTTGGTTGTACCTCTTCGGGAATATGGGCGTGAAGATACTTTATAAATTATCGCTGCAATCTGAATGGTCAAATCATTTCACAGTTTTTTGACATACCAAAGCTCGGTGGAGTTGTAAAAACCGCGAGGTTAGCAACAAATTAGTCATTCAAAAAAAATTTTTTTTGACAGTTTATGAGCTTGAAAGATTATTAAAAATAAATACTTAAATATATTCGTGGACAAGTTCCAAAAATTGAATCTAACTCTAAAATAAGCAAATTATATGCTAACGGGTGTTAGTCAAATATTAAATACAAATACTTAAATAATTATATCTATACTAATATTATAAAGAAGAAAGATTCAATTTTTTTTGTTGGTTTGAAATGAATAGGCTCCGAACTGGACCGATTTCAACATGACATAGGCTTTATTTCATCAAAATCGGTGCAGTAGAAGACAAGTTACGCAGGCGAAGCTGCGTGAAACTTCTACTATCAGAATAAAATTAATAAACACCCAGACAAAAAACGCAGACATTTAAATGTTCGTCATAAATGCATGCAGCGGCCGTAATAGAACCCGAGCCTCGCGGTTTCCAAACGAGGAGTTCGAACTATTAACTATGTGCTTATAATCTTACATTGACATACACGTTTTTAAAAAAATAAATAAATATACAACACACTGATGTCACTCTTTTCTGAACCTGAAATTTCAAACAATCGTAGTTTTTCGTATTATTGTTAAAAATGATGTGCATCTAGTTCAAAATATAATGTGTCGACGAAAAAATTGCACTTGTAAACTAACGCTAAACCACGTGTCGCGATGTTATATACATTTACGTAATGTTTAATTATATTGTAAATAGTTTTTTTTTATGATAATGGAAGGCAAACAATCAGACGGATTTCCTGATGGCAAGAAATTCACGCCGCCTAGAAACACCAAAGATGGTAATGGTGCGTTGCCAACCTTAGGCCTCGAGCAGAAGTAAGTTTACCCGTTACCTTACCCTCCGAACCGGAACACGTTAACGGCAAGCATTGAACGTTATGCTGGCAGGAATAGGTGAGGCGGTGGTACCTATCCGGGCGAATCGCTGCGAAACTCTGCCACCTAGTAGGATGTCAGGGTGTTAGTGACAGTAAGCCTATGCTCGCCTTTTACGAGCTGCCTGGCAAGGAAGGCAGATGGTCTATTCTGCAATGAAGCCCCGAACAACAGGGAAGGTTTAGTTAGAAATGTAGATATTCAATATATTTTAATTAGAAGTCGCCATCTTTGTTATTTTTAATTCTCATTTTTATGGCAAAAGGCAACGAGGCCTATAAGTACTATACCGTGGCCCATAAGTACTATAGATTTTATAGGTGCGCTGTCCTGTGGCCGGAAAATTAGGTGTAATGTGCAAGTCTATCGGCTATCCTACCCACAGGACCAGAACACGACAATATCATTGAGCGGCCGGAGTAGGTAAGGCGATGGATCCCTACCAGAGCAAGTTGCTGCACAGCATTCTCCCATCATGGTCTTGTAGGTAGTAACACATTTAACCTGCACTCAACTGTTATAGCCTACCAGGCAGGACCACAGATGGTGTATTCTGACAGAAGACCAGGGAAGAGTGACTTGTGGCAAATCACTCATACCTACGACTTATTCCTTTCCTGCAGCTAGAACCTTAGTTCCCCCTACGGATTCTGATTTATACAGGAGGGTGGCTAGCAAACATAGTATGTACTTCGATTGGCACAGGGCCAATAATTCTTATAGACGGCTATTATCAGGAAATCGGTCTCCTTTTGACTTTTGCAGCAAGATAGTTACTGTATAAAACTAGACAATAGGTGGACGTAGCAGTTATTGTTACTCTAAAGCATCTTCACGCCCATATCCACGAAAGTAGGCAGAGGCGCAACTAGGGCACCCATGACTAGCCGAAGACACTAAGTCCCACAATGTGATAGGTGGCAGTCTAGTTCAGGCTATCGTCAACCGGCCACTATTTTTTTTATGTGATAAGACTGAACAAGTTTACGGCTCTCCTGATGGTAATATCGTAGCCTATGGTGTTCACACCATAGGTGTTATAGGTGCGTCACTGTCCTGTGGCCGGGATGTTAGGCCTAATGTGCAAGTCTACCGGCTACCCTACCCTCCGGACCGGAACACGACAATGTTGTTATGGCAGCAGGAATAGGTTTAGCGGTGGATCCCTACCCGGGCAAGTGAAAACTCCTTATGTCTATATCTGTACTCCAGACTCACTTGGTTACCTATACAGGGATTTTGGGATATGGAACTTTTTGTAACCTAACTGAAAGCAATAAAACGACAAAAGTAGTTTTTGATTTTTCTTTTTATTCTTAACTACAAATAAATAGTATTTACGGGATATTTACATTATTTACAGGTACAGTATTATTTATCAGTCTTAAAAATCCTATTATTAGGAACATAAATGTAACTAGCTCCAAGGCTTAACAGTTTAATCTACTTCTTCAACTGTTGGGCCTTGCCCTGACATACCGTAAGGCATACCGCCAGGCATACCTCCGGGCATACCTCCGGGCATACCTCCGTGCATACCGCCAGGCATACCTCCGGGCATACCGCCAGGCATACCTCCGGGCATACCGCCAGGCATTCCACCGGGCATGCCCCCTTGTCCAGCGCCGTGCATTTTACTCATGATCGGAGAGCAGACCGTCTGGATCTCCTTGAGTTTGTGCTCGTACTCCTCTCGGTCGGCGAGGGTGTTGTTGTCCAGCCACCGCAGCGCCTCGTCGCATACGCTCCGGGCGGAACTCTTATCCTGCTCGCTCAGCTTCTCTCCCGCATCATCCAGCGCCTGTCTCACGCTGAAGATGTATGATTCCAGCTGGTTTCGAGATGCCACCCTCTGCCTCTGTTTCTCGTCTTCATCCTTGTAACGTTCGGCCTCTGATAGCATTCGATCGATCTCCGCTTGAGAAAGGCGGCCCTTGTCGTTCTTAATGACGATGTTCTTGCTGCGGCCGGTGCTGTTCTCCTTAGCCGATACGTTGAGAATACCGTTGGCGTCCAGATCGAAAGTGACGTCTATCTTAGGCACACCGCGTGGCGCTGGCGGGATGCCGGTCAGGTCGAAGGTGCCCAGTAAGTTGTTGTCCTTCGTCATGGCTCGCTCTCCTTCGTACACTTGAATGGTAACCGCCGGCTGGTTATCAGAATAAGTAGTGAATGTCTTCGCCTGTTTGCATGGAATCTTGCAGTTGCGTTCGATTATCTTCGTCATCACTCCGCCGGCGGTTTCGATGCCAAGAGACAGAGGTGCCACATCCACCAGCAGAACGTCCTGGATCTTAGAGTCGCTTTCGCCGCTTAATATAGCGGCTTGAACCGCTGCACCGTAGGCTACTGCTTCATCGGGGTTGATGGACAGATTCAGTTTCTTGCCACAGAAGTAGTTTTGCAAGAGATTCTGCACTTTCGGGATTCTGGTCGACCCTCCGACGAGGACAACGTCGTCTATCTGGCTCTTGTCCAACTTGGCGTCCCTCAAGGCTTTCTCCACAGGCTCTAGAGTGCTGCGGAACAAGTCGGAGCAGAGTTCTTCGAAGCGCGCGCGGGAGACGCGCGTGTAGAAGTCGACTCCTTCGTACAAGGCGTCGATCTCGATGGTCGCCTCAGTGCTAGAAGATAGAGTGCGTTTCGCACGCTCCGCGGCCGTGCGCAGTCGTCTCAAGGCACGCGGGTTCATCCGTAGATCCTTCTTGTATTTTCTCTTAAACTCCTCCGCGAGGTGGTTGACAAGCCTATTGTCGAAGTCCTCACCCCCCAGATGTGTGTCTCCGGCTGTCGCTTTCACCTCGAACAGGGATCCTTCGTCGATAGTCAAGATGGACACGTCGAAGGTTCCGCCGCCGAGGTCGAAGATCAGCACGTTCCTTTCTCCTTTCAAGTTCTTGTCCAAGCCGTAGGCCAGCGCGGCCGCCGTCGGTTCGTTTATGATCCTGAGCACGTTCAGGCCCGCGATGGCCCCGGCGTCTTTGGTAGCTTGCCGCTGCGAGTCGTTGAAGTAAGCCGGCACCGTGACCACCGCGTCTCTGACGGACGTGCCGAGATACGCTTCAGCGGTCTCCTTCATCTTCGTCAGCACCATGCTGCTGATCTCCTCCGGCGCGAACAGCTTTACTTCGCCCTTGAACTCCACTTGTATCTTGGGCTTGCTGCAGTCATTGATCACTTTGAACGGCCAGTGTTTCATGTCTTGCTGGATCTTCGGGTCATCGAATTTACGTCCGATGAGTCTCTTGGCGTCGAACACTGTGTTGCTCGGGTTCAAGGCCACCTGGTTCTTGGCGGCGTCCCCGATGAGTCGCTCCGTGTCCGTGAAGGCGACATATGATGGTGTCGTTCTGTTGCCTTGGTCATTCGCGATGATTTCCACGTTGCCGTGTTGCCACACTCCGACACAGGAGTATGTCGTTCCCAAGTCAATACCAATAGCGGGCATTTTGAATAACTTTTCTTAAATTGAATACTTGAACAACAGTAAAATCACTTTTTAACACTTCCTTAAAATCGCACTTCAGTCCTTGTTATTTGTATTTGTAGAATAGTATTCACGTAAAAATCTCCTCCGCTTAGTTCGCTCTTTGATTGCTTGTATTGCTTTTCAAATTATACTGAGGTTTCGCGCCGTTTGCGCTCCTTTTATATGATTCCGAGCGGCCTCGTCACGAATCGAGAACCGACCAATAGAATCAAGAACGGTGTCGAAGTTACGAGAAGGTTCTAACACGTCGACCAATAGGACACGACTTTTTCATACGTCAATCAGTGGGAGGTACTTAATGGTTGCAGCGCTATAATTTTTCCCCAAATCGTGGTGAAATATCGGGAAATTATATATTTTACTTTATTGAAAAAACGTAAATTATGGAGCCTGCTAGAGGTTTTCGAGTTTAAAAATAGGATAAAGTGATAGAAAGCATACTCAAGTCTAAGTTTATAATAAAGGTAATTATTATTGTTTTGTTTTATTGAAGATTATATAAGTGGACTATGAGACTGAGATTTACTAACAGGAGTAGAATAATTTAAGGGTTAGAGATCTTTTTGTTTTGGTAGTACTAGCTGCAACTAACAAAAGGGTTAAAAGACCACAACAATGTTAAACAACATTGTGAAAATTAATTGAAAATATTGTTTTTGTATAAATTCGCTCAGGCTTTTTATGATATTAGAAGCCAAATAAGGAGACGGATTTCCTGATGGTAAGAAATTAACGCAGCCTAGAGACATTGCCAACCTGAGGTCGAGATGTTAGGCCTCGAGCAAAAGCAAGCTTAACAGCTACCTTATCCTCTAAACCGGAACACGGCAAACGCTAACGTTATGGCAGCAGGAATAAATTAGGCGGCGTTACCAATCCAGGTGAGTCGCTGCGAAACTCTACCACCTAGTCAGATGTCTTGGTATTAGTGACGGTAAGCCTATGCTCGCCTTTTACGAGCTACCTGGCACAGAAAGGCAGATGGAGCCTGATCTGCA
>NJDC01002969.1:182986-198283 GCA_002245475.1 Calephelis virginiensis | reverse complement strand
TATGGCGGCAGGAATAGATGACAATAGATCCCTACCAGGCAAGTTTCTGGATATCACTCCGCCATATCTCCATTTCTCTTGATGGTAATGACCTATTACCAATAAGGTCTATCCAATTGGCTTACTTTACTCTGCAGCCCCAGAACAACACGGAGAAACGGCAATATTACAAATATTTTCAGGCAAATAAAGAATAACGTCTTCATTTTAATCTATTGCTGATGGACTGTAAGTCGCCATCAAGTAAGTTGGTCGAGTGGTTAGCGTACTCGCCTATCGACGAACCGTGAGGCTTGGGTTCGATTCCTAACGGGGGCAGGCATTTGTGTGATGAACATTTAGATGTCTACATTTCCGGGTCTGGGCGTTTATTAAATTTATTCTGTAATAGTATCGTTGACTAACACCCATAACACAAGCATATAATTTGCTTACTTTGGGGTTAGATTCAATTTGTGTAACTTGTCCAGGGATATTTATTTATTTATTATTTATATCCTATTAATACCTAAGTCAGGTCGTTTTTAAGAAACTCATCCGAATTCTCGTATTATAGTTTGGATGGTAGGCTAGTTTATTTGTACACGTCATGATCTACACGAAATGAAATCAAATAATTAATATTTACTTATTTGGTAAAAAGAGTTATTCAACCACATTGTGGTGTGCAAATATTTAGCTTTTTTTTTAATACAATGTCATTTTATCTGAATTCGATTTTAAAATTTAGTTTAAATTTTGTTTACCTGGCTGTACTTTATACGAACGTGCGAGTTGACGACAGATATATTAGGTAAATTCAAAAGGTGCCAACTCGCCCCATCGGGCGAGTTTTTATCGGGCGAGTTGACGAATAACCCGGTAAAAAGAGTTATTCAACCACATTGTGGTGTGCAAATGTTTAACTATTTAATTAGATATCCACATTTTTTACATTTATTAGTCTGTGGTCTAGCGGTTCAGCTGTCGGACTCGACTGCATGAGGTCCAGGGTTCGATTCCTGGGTCAGGTAACAAAAGAAAATTGGGGTTTCCTAATTTTCTAATAAAATAAAACTTTGCTCGGGGTTGGATATGTGCTCGGTTGGCGATAGGCTTGCCGCCTATCACATTGTGGGACCTAGTGTCTTCTGCTAGTCGTGGGTGCTCTGGTTGTGCCTCTGCCTACCTTTTCGGGGATATGGGCGAGAAGATACTTACTTACTTACTTTAATTGAAGTGATTTAAGATCATCGTGATTTTGGTTAAGAATAGGAAAACACATGAAATATATTTATAAATATTAATATCTCGGTTAGGCACGTGGAATTTACCACCATTTCTAAAATGTGACAAACCTAGTACTTTAGCATTTTGAAATAAAAGAGAATGTTTTTTACAAATGCACATACAGCCAAGATGTTACAAGTTTGCAGTAATATTTTGAGTAATTTAAAAAGTAGTTTGAATGAATGTAACTAATTATCACAACATATTGCTATTTATATATATTATAATCTTCGCTGTTAAGTACAATATTTACATAACTTAAATCTAACTTACACTACTTAGCAAATAAACAGTAAAACATCTATATATCTATTGGCGTTTGTTAGTCTTGCTAAAACTCCAGAACGGCTTAACCGATTTGGTTAATTTTGGTTTTTATTTATTTCTTCAAGTCCTGGGAAGGGTTAAAAAATTAAAAAAATGAGAGGTGTCAAGGGACACCCGGATGGAACGAAGTTCTCTCTCCCCCCTCTCTCTCTCAATGTCTATCAATCTCTAGTAATCTCTATCTCTATCTCTCTTATAGAGAGACAGACAGAGAAACATGAAAAAAAAATACCTAATTAAAAAAATAATAAATAAAAGAAAAAGTGAAAAAAAGTAATATATATATACAAGCTTACAATAGCTTACTGTAGCAAAAAGTGTCGTGACAAATTTTCGTAAGATTTTTTTCCGTCTAGCTTCCTTTCACAACGCGCAATAAAGAACTTTGTTCCAACTTCGTTCCAAAAAAACTGCAAAGAAACTAGAATAACATTTTAATTTTCCCCATATAAACTGAACGGGTGGAACGAAGTTCGCTGGGAGAGCTAGTCTTAAATAAATCAGTTGCATCTGCGCTCGTAGACATAGAAAATCTATAAATGCATATGTTCGTATACTCTTCTTTTGAATTCGAAAAAATTTAATTAATTCTATTGAGCTCCCCTAAATAGAAATACATATTGCAAAACAAGATCAAACCTTTTGATAGTATCTTACTAGCCTCTAGTAAAATCTATGGAGTCGATATATGAGAGTGTCATTTTCCATTAGGAGACCCACTTGTTAGTTCGTTAAGATGGATCATAATAATAGCAAGCATGGATAAAATGACGGCAGGTATAAGTGAGTCAGTGATACTAATTTGGGCAAGGTAGTAGTAGTAGTAGTAGAAGTATCTTCACGCCCATATCCCCGAAGAGGTAGACAGAGGCACAACCGAGGCATCCACGACTAGCCGAAGATACTAAGTAAAACTGGCAAGCCTATCGCCAACCGGGCATATTTTCAATCCCGACCAATATTTTTTTTTATTAGAAAATTGGAAAAATCCAATTTTCTTTTTGTTGGCCGACCCGGGATTCGAACCCGGGACCTCGTGCAGTCAAGTCCAACACCCGGACCGCTAGACCACAGAGGCGATAATGGGCAAGGTAAGCAAAGCTTTTCCCCCTGTTGGTCCGGGCTTCTTAGTGGAATAGATCATCTGCCTTCCTGCCAGGCAGCTCGAAAAAGGCGAGCTTAGGTTTACCGTCACTAAGACCGTGACATCTCACTAGGTGGTGGAGTCACCGACTCGCCTGTATTTGTACCGCCGTCTTATCTACGTCAACGGTAATAACGTGTTCCGGTTAGGATGATAAGGTGGCCAGTATATTTACTTTTGCTCGACGCCTAAAACCAGGCCTCTGGTTGGCAACGCACCATTACCACCTTCGGTGTCTCTAGGCGGCGTGAATTTATTACCATCAGGAAATCCGTCTGCTTGTTTGCCTTCCACTATCATAAAAAAAGTCAGTGATACTAATTTGGACGAGGTATAGGCAAAGCTTTAAAGCAAGTGCAGCAGCGACTTTTTTCTACCAAGAGTTGTTTTATTACGTTCGGAGAATTGCGTATTGAAATCTAGCACTTTTGGTCTGATTTCTTAGTAGAGGCGCTGTTCAAAGTTTTCATACTAATCATTTACGGAAAAGCTAGCAAGCATCGTAAGCTCTGAAAGAAGTAAGAAAGAGCTCTGGTGATAGGAACTTTGAAGGATCAATATCATTTTGATACGACATATTAGTTATTATATGCAAATAGGTACTGACATTACGCTATATACAAATATGGCTTTAACTCCTGATGGCAAACGAGGGCAATTATAAGTTACTATACTAAGTACACACACGGGTGTCTATGTGTGTATGAGTATCATAATATGCAGTATTTTGTTAGAAAGCTGACGTAATCAAGATGGTTTTAGTTACCTTACATACACACATATGTACATATCTTCACGCCACGTCCTTTACGGGGTAGGCAGATATTTTCAAGTTTTAACATATTCATACAAACACACCGGTTTCAGAGATATTTGACACCACCCCAGATAATACCCGAGCAATCTGATCGTGGAATATTAACCTGGGTCCACTCGGGTACCTGCATCCATCCACATTCGCATTGGATATCTGCTGTGTCAATCTTTCATCTGTCATTCTTTCTATATGTCCAAACCAGAAGAGCGTGCTCTTTCGCACCAACACTTCCTTAGCTACCTCAGATACAGGTTTAGCGGTTTTTTGAACGAGGTTCCTTATTGCACGTTGTGAATGAGGGCTAGACGGAAAAAAATCTTATGGAAATGTTGTCACGACACTTTTTGCTCTGTGGTCTAGCGGTTCAGTAGTTGGATTAGACTGCATGAGGTCCCGGGTTCGAATCCTGGGTCGGACAATTTTTTTATTTTTCAATTTCAATTTTTTTAAATTGTCATTTTCCTTTTTTATTTTTTTTATTATTTTTTTTTATTTTTATTTTTCTTATTTTTTATTTCATGTTTCTCTGTCTGTCTCTCTCTATAAGAGAGATAGAGATTACTAGAGATTGAAAGAGAGAGGGGAGAGAGAACTTCGTTCCATCCGGATGTCCCTTGACACCTTTCAACTTTTTTTTTAATTTTTAAGTTATCTTGTAGAATAGTTGACCGCATCGATCATAGAGAGGTTAGAACACGCCTAACGACCTGTGAGGCTTGTGTTCTATTCCTGACGAGGACAAGCATTCGTGTGATAATCTAGATGTCCGAATTTTTGGGTCTGGGTGTTTATTAACTGTATTCTGGTATCTATTTAAGTATTTCTATGTATCGCCTTTGTAGTCTAGCGGTTCAGGTGTTGGACTTGACTACGTGAGGTCCTGGGTTTGAATCCCGGGTCGGTCAACAAAAAGAAAATTTGGTTTTTCCTATTTTCTAACAAAAAAAATGTTGCTCGGGATTGAATATGTGCCCAGTTGGCGACAGGCTTGCCACCTATCACATTGTGCAACTTAGTGTCTTCGGCTGGTCGTGGGTGCCCTGGTTGTGCCTCTGCCTAACTCTTCGGGGATATGGGCGTGTAGATACTTCTTATTTCTATGTATTAGTATTGTTGACTAACACATACCTATAAATAAAAGCTTATATTAAGCTTTCTTTGTACTTCAGTCATTAATCAATATATTTTATTTGTCCAGTAATATTTATTTATTTGTTTTTGACCTATGATGGAAAAACAGTGGAGTCGCTGCGAAACTCTACCACCTTGTCAGATGTCACGGTGCTAGTGACGATGAGCCTATGCTCGCCTTTTACGAGCTACCTAGCATGAAGGCAGATGTCTATTTTGCAAGGGAGCCCGGACCAAACACGGGGATTTATTTTATTTAGGTTTATTAGATTTGTCATGATGCGAGTAGCGATTTTGGAGCTACATTTAATTTTGCATATTTTTTTTATATTGACGACCTCATATATGATCTGTGAAAAAATACACATTATCAAGTGTAACTAAAAACTAATTTTAAATTATCGCTGTCTTCTTTTAACGAAAGTAGAAGAAAGAGACAAAACAGAGCTGTCAAATTAGACCGCATAAGACATTTGTACAGATCTATCACTCGGTAAACTTTGATTAAAACACCACAATTTAGTTGTTGGATTAATTTGACATGTCTAAGACGTTCTGTCTCTTTTGTTTCTGTTTCATTTGAAAAAGACAGCATGCATCTAAAATAAGTTTGGTTTGTGAATGGCAGAATAACCACCAATGTTGATTAAAATTTATGTGAGACCATTTTAAAAACATCGATCTTTCGAAAAAAGAATTATTAAAATACGACGTGGTACCCAATGAAATAGTTGGAGTCGCATTTTATAGTTTTAATGCTCTTAATTGTATGTAAGGAGATTATATTTATCATTCATTAAATACATACTACAGTAACTATATCATCTCACAGGTCCTGTGGCGAGGAATCCTGTTCTGATTCTATCGGACAAAAACAGACAAACAATGTCTGTCCCAAATGGCAATGAAGAGACGGTGACGCAAGGGGAACTGAACCTTGTCATTTGAGACAGAGAGTCCAAACCTGAGGGCAGGACGGAGGGCGACAGTATGTTGAAGGAGAGAGAGAGCTCAGAAGGGTCGCCTGCGACCCCAGACGAGTGTGCGGGTTGCGGGGGCAGGATACAAGACAGGTGAGATGGTCTCTCATCGTGACTTTTATATTATGCTTATAATTTTAACCCCCAATGAAAAAATTTTGTTATAAGTTTGACATGTCTGTATATGTGTGGAAACATAACTCTTAAACCAACGAATTTGTTTTTTTAAAAAGGTGACGTGATGATGGCTTTATGACATTTTAATTGACAGATTGTAGGGGTTATTGAAAGTATATTCACGCCCATATCCCCGAATAGATAGGCAGAGGGACAGATAGCAGAGGACACCCACGACTAGCCGAAGAAGTCCCTCAATGTAAGAGGTGGCAAGCCTATCGCCAACTGGACTCATCCAATCCCGGGCCACGTAATTTTTATTAGATAATTAAAAATATAAGTTTTTTATTTTTTTGTGTTGTCCTACGCGAGGATCTAACCTGGGACCTCAAAAAGTCGAGTCCGACGCCGGACCGCTAGACCATAGAAATTTTGGTTGTTATAAATATTTTACTATTAGACTAATTTGCGTGATACGTAGATTCTGGGGATGGGATAAGAACTTTGCCAATTTTAAAAGACTACTTGCATTTGTTTATAAACGGGATCACAACTGATAATTGACTTCATGTATGATGAACTTAGTTTTACTAAATTCGGTTTTCAATCAGCCTTAATAGGCATACTGTTAAAAAGTAATTTCAAACATAGGCTAGGAGTTTTGCCACCATCGAGAGAAAATATGGTCGAAGTTTTTTTTATAATTATTGAATTTCGTGTTTATATTGAGTGAAATTAGTCAATTTTGGTGGCATTTTGTACAATTTTGTTCAGTGAAAGTGCACAAATTAAATAATCATGAAGAAATTAGCGTATCGTGTATTTCCTCGTTGCCGCATCTCACTACATGAGTTTGATTAATGAGGCCACCGCTTTACCCAAGACCCTGATACGACTTATTACCGACTTATGACTTATGACTAATTATAATTGAATCCAGATATTGGTAAATTTGATGCAAAATTCTTCTTGACCAATGGCAAAATACTATCGTGAAGGCCAAAACCTAAAGAAAAAAAACATATACTGCTTTTTCAAAAAAAATATCTCAGGGACTGACATGAGGATAAAAATTTATTGTAAATTCATAACCAATTTATGATGACGAAGTTGCAGGTAGACAGCTGGTAATTTTGTAAACGCAAAAGTTAGTCTGTCTGTCCTCTACGATTTTAGGGCTGAGCTTCTGTATCGATTTTGATGAAATCCCCCGTGTTGGTCCGGGATCCATTGCAGAATAGACCATCTGCCTTCCTGCCAAGCAGCTCTCAAAAGGTGAGCATAGGCTACTGTCTAATACTGTGACATCTGACTAGGTGGTAGAGTTTTGCAGCGACTCTCCCGGATAGGTCCTACCGCCTTACCTATTTCTGCCGCCATAAGATCGGTGCTTGCCGTTGACGTGATCCGGTTCGGAGGACAAGTTAACCGATAAACTTACTATTGCTTTAAGCCTAACATCCTGGCCTCAGGTTGGTAAAGCACCATTACCACCTTTGTTGTTTCTAGGCGGCGTGAATTTCTCACCATCAGGTAATCCGTCTACTTGTTTGCTTTCCAATATCATATACGTATTTTGTCTGTTACCCTGTCACCGCTACACCGCTATTCTAATTTTGATGAAACTGGATATAAACAAAGTTAAAACCATATGTCAAACATTACAATAAAAATCAGACCGTCACCTCTTACTAATAAACATGGACTAAAGTACTCCAAGATTTAACCTGGTGTTAAAGTCTTTTTTACACTGTGGTACCAACTATATTATTAGTAAGAATAAATTTGATATTATAACCTTACTTTACTATTAATTTAGTCTTTGTTTATTAATGACACAGAAGCTTTGATAATGGGGAAAGAAAAAATTGTATGATATTATACGTTTACAATCTTTTCGCATGCGCAGTTACTGTCTTAATAAAAAAAATGTGTGTACTTATGTACACGCGTTAGAAGTTATACTTCTTCGGCGTAATAAGATAAAAATCTTTTTAAAAACTAAAATGTTATCTATAGCTAAATTCATCATGTCGGTTTTTCGTGACGGTGTGCGCGCGCATCGTAAAAATTTACCCTCATCATTTTTTCCTAACGCGTCAAAAGAAGTATAACTTCAAAATAGACTAAAGATAAGTTGATATTATAATAATATGTATTCCTTTATGCCTTAGTATGTATCACTTGTTAACTATATTTCATATCTTTCTTATTATAGTCTATGTAGTCCATTTTAATAAAGACCTTGGAATATTTTAGTCTAAGTATCTTCACGCCCATATCCCCGAAGAGGTAGGCACAACCAAGACACCCACGACCAGCTGAAGACACTAAGTCCCACAATGTGATAGATAGAAGCCTATCGCCAACCGGGCACATATCCAATGCCGGGCAACATTATTTTTTAATTAAAAATGGAAAAAACATACTTTCTTTATGTTGCCCGGCCCAGGAATCGAACCCGGGACCTCATGAAGTCAAGCATAACACCTTAAACACTAGACCACAATTAGTCTATAGTTTTTAATACGATGGCGAGTTAATATTTATTTTTTTCATAGGTACTACTTGCTTGCAGTAGATCGCCAGTGGCACGGAACCTGCCTCCGGTGCTGTGAGTGTCGTCTTCCGTTAGATAGCGAGCTTACCTGCTTCTCCAGAGATGGAAACATATATTGCAAAGAAGACTATTACAGGTAAGAACGAGTAAGACACAAAACTTTCGCTTCAGAGCATTTTTATTATTTATTGTATATATGAATACACTTACACTGTTACACTTAATGTTTTTATAATTATAAAATAACAAAATTAGCCGACTTGTTTCACTTTTACAGCATATTCAGGGCTATAGTAATTAAATGTAAACTAATTTGTCAGACACAAAAACTAAATCCACAAATCGTTAACCACTAAATGTTTAGATTTTTCTGATAAATTAGTTTACATTAACTGAAGATTCTGTAAAATTAAACCGGTTAGCTAATTTTGTTATACTTTTAAATACACATTGAATGAAACAAAACATGTGTATTGTATAACATAAAATAATATGTAATGGAGTTTAACCAAGTGTCAAGGACGAAAACGATTCAATATAGTAAAGCTTTTTTAAGCAATACTGTCTCTTTTGCCGTATTAGTAAATTCTTTTTCTTATTTATGTACACTCCATTTCTTTATTTTTTTTAATAAATAATTACATCCTAATAGAATGAGGTAATCACGTGAGGTAATTGAGTAAAGCGGTGGCTTACTCAAGCTCAGTTAGTAATATTTTACGGAATGAGAAATTACAGAATACAATATGTGCTTAAGTTCTTAGTTCCTGAACAAAATGTAACCTAAATTGACAAATTTGACTCATAATTCATTAGTCACAAAAAACTGGTACCATTTTCTTTCAAGATGACACCAAAACTATATAAAAAAAAACTTTCGTAAAATAAATGTGATGACTTGTAGGTGAAGAACGGATAAAAAAGAGGAGTTGGAGGATATGACATCACCTTACATGCTAATTGAGAAACAAATAGCAATATCAGTTTTCCACTGTATGTTTAGTTTCCTAGGAAAGATACACATCTCATGGTTGTTTGTGTTATACGTCTCATGTTTATACAAAAACATGTATTTGTAAACTGTTACTGAATGATAAACTAACAAACTTACCATAGATTACATCTATACTCCAAGGTATAAGTTGTCAATATACTGTATTATATTGTAATTGTAACTATGATATCAAATTATACCTTAGTGTTGTTTAGTCTATGTTTTTTTACGGTTCGGTTTTTGACGATAACATAAACAAAAAATTAAAATGGGTGCCATGTTAAACAATTTAAAATCATTTTAAAATTTATCAAGATATTTATTCTTATGGTAGGTATCCATGTTTTAAATACAGCAGTTATTTAAAATCAATGTAACATAATATACAATTATGACTTATAATATTTGCAGATTTGATTTTTAATTTGTAACTTATAGTGTCATATAATTTACATAGTTAAATTTAATAAGTTGAATTTTGGATATCAAATATGTAATCGTCATCCGCTATCACCGGAGGCAAGAGGTAGTAAGAGATACAACCAAAGAACTCACGATTAGCTGAAGGTACTTTAGTGCCACTAAGTGTTAAGTAGGTGTTTGAAAAATCCCTCTTAACATTATAATTATAATTTAACATTATAAACGTCAAAGTCTGTTGGCCTGTTGCCTAAATTGTTGTCTAAACTAGTGAACTGGTTTTGATAAAATTCTTTATTATGCTATTAGCTATAGCTTGTTAGCGAGTTCAAACAAAGACATTTTTTCATGTAGGTATATAATTTTAAGACCAACTCCGAGACTAAATAAGAGGAGACCAAGATCGATCAAAATCAAGATAAAAACTAAGACTAAAACTTTTTAATCTCGATCCTGTTCCGCTCTCTTAACTAAAAGTTCTATCTTTTAGTTATAATAACCTTCTGTATTAGAAGGTTTTTATAGTGAACTAAATCATTATTTACCGCCAGAAGTTATTTGATTACCTGTAATTTCTACAATATAAACGCTACTAAACAGTTATAAGCAGATTAAAATAAGAGTTTTGGTCTTGGTTCCGTATATATCGGTCTCCTCTCCTCGTGGTCTCGATGTTGGTTTTAGATGACTTTTTTATTGTTAGATAATTTCTTTAGTCAGGCATTACGTTGAAAATTCATGATACTAAATGTAATGATTATTTTTAAATTTAATAATTTTGCGATCTTATGTAAATGTTTTGCGCAATTAATGGTGTTTGGACGATTTCCTGCTATCGATCCATGGAATTGGCAAAATATAAGCTCATTCTACATCCATTACATTAAAATTAGCTGAGTTGAATATCAAATATACAAATAATATATTTCATAAATCAAAAGCTTTATTGTCTCAGGAGCAAGGTATAATTTTGAGATGATTTTATTTAAATTTCGTTTCTACTTTTTGGGCTACAAAAATACAAGAGTATACTGGAATTGGCATTTCTCTTGTGTACATTTTTAGATTGTTGATTCAACTTTTAGTTATAACCTTTCGTTATTTTGCTGTAGCGAATTGCTGGCGGTTGCGAAATTGATACTGTTGCTTCTAAATTGTATAACTTTTTTTTGAGATATTTTATTGAACTTTGTTAAAATTTTGAGTGACCACTAGTGACATCTAGTGACATCTAATTTTCTTCTGTTTAGAATCCACACTTTATCGTTTATTTTAAACAAATATGCAACAGCGATACAATTGCAAGTTTTAAAGATTCGTACTGACATTTTTGGCAGTTGTTTCTGGGTGTAAAAGAGTCGAATTAAAATATTTCAACAACGTGACTTCATTCTTTAGATTGGACTAATTAAACTTACTTTTTATCTCTAACGAAAATACTTTTGCCATTATCTCGATAAGTTTCACATTATTTGCAATTATGTCACTGTCGCTTCAAATGAGCTATAAGTGAAGTCGGGATCCGTAATAGTTGTTTAGCATTTATTGTCTTGCGATTATAAGCCCTGAAGGAAGCATGTATCAATAGGTGAAAAAGATCGAGACCTACACTCCACAGGACGAAGACCAAAACCCAGACTGGACAAGCGAGACCGAGACATAAACTATCTTGCTCTTGCTCTGCTCATTATTTGCGTACTGACTTAATTAAGTCTATTGATATCAATAGCTTTACAGCTTTTCAAAAACAAGTAGGTTGAAGTTTTTATGTATTTGCTAGGTACGGTTGTGTTTTTTTTACTTTTAAAATTAACGCATAGCGATATTGGTATGCTGCCCTCATAGGAAGTTCTTGCAGTAAAATGTATTTGTAGAAAAAACTGATTTATCACATTCGGCCACTGACTCCTTTATATTGTAGGTACTAGTTGTCGCCCCCGGTGTTGCCCGCGTTGTTAATGGTCCACAGAAACATTTTTCGGCATAAAATTTATCCTGTGTGTTAATCAAAGTTACCCTCTATATGTGTGACAATTTTTATGAAAATCTGTGTACCGGTTCTTGCGTAAAGGAGTAACAAGCAAACATTCAAACTTTCACATTTATGATATTAATAGGATTATTGGGTGATCGAATTGCTGATGATAAAATAAAAGGGTTGATGTAACCTGGCTTTTTAGTAAAAGTTGTAAGTCAAGTTTACTGCAAAAAAAAACCAGTTCCCAATTGGCTATTTTGACTTTCCTTTTTTTTTTAATAAAAATGAATATCTGTTGCCCTTGTTTTTACACGCGCCTGAATGGAAGGACAATATTTTCTCACTTTCGTAACTGCCAAGAAAAGGTTTATATAAAAAAAATAACAATATTAATAGTTCAGATAGAACAACATCTGTCCCATTAGCTAGTATTCAAGTATCTTCACGCCCATATTCCTCAAGACGTAGGCAGAGGCACAACCAGTGCACCCACGTCTAGCCGAAGACACTAAGTCCCACAATGTGATAGATGGCAATCCTATCGCCAACCGGGCTCATATCCAATCCCAAGCCACTCTTTTTTAATAGAAAATTGGAAAAATCCAATCTTCTTTAGGTTGCCCGACCCGAGAATCGAACCCGGGACCTCATGCAGTCAAGTCCGACAACTGAACCACTAGACCACATACTAATTAATAAAGTATGAAAATAGTTCCTACGTAACAATGGAACACTTACATACACTTTCTTTTCTTTTTCTTTCTCTTACGTTTTTATGCTTTTATAAAAAGTTCTATGTCAAGCACTATGTACCAAGGTAAACAAATTTCTTGTAAGTTTTAATTACAAAAAAGTATATAATGATCAAGTAATTTAAAGGAAAATAGGAAGGTATTAGCTCAGTTATGACTCGCTTAACGTGTGGTTAGCGTATCGAGTTTCTTCTTTCCTGTTAAATTGTGCTATTTTTTAATAAATTAGTAGAAAACACATTGTTTTGACCTAGAAACCTAACCAATCAGGAGTAGAAATGACATATAAAAGCCTCACGCAAAGCTATGAACCTTACGCTACCCCCTTATATATACAGAGTATATACACAACATTGTTAAAAATAATAACCCGAGATGATCCAAGCCAGGTTGCAGAATAGATCATCTGCCTTCTAACCAGGCAGCTCGTAAAAGGTGAGTATAGGCTTACCGTCACTAACACCGTGACATCATAGTAGGTGGTAGAGTTTCGCAGCGACTCGTCCGGATTGGTACCACCGCCTTACCTATTCCTGTCGCCATAAGATCGGTGTTTGCTGTTGATATGTTCCGGTTCGGAGAAGAATAAGGTAACCGGTATACTTACGTTTAACATCCCGGCCTCAAACTGGCTCAGATAGTAATTGGTAGTATAATCACAACATAGTATAAAACAAAGTCGTTTTCTCTGTCCCTATGTCCCTTTGTATGTAAAAATATAATAATTTATGTGATTTATATAAAGGGTCTAAACAAAAATGTGTTTTCAATATCTTAATTTAATATTTTAGAAATCGACCGGGAATTTTTTTTTTTTTGGAATGACTAATGTGTTGTCAACCTCGCGGTTTTTACAACTTCACCGGGCTTTAGTTCGACCGGGAAGAAATGGCCCAATTAGTAACAAAAATCAAATTGCAATTAAAAGGCAATTAGTCAGGAAGTTTAAATAAAAAATGGCTTAAACTGGAGTTCAAAGTTGATTTATGCAATTAAACATGAATACTTGGTTATTGGACATATGTTTTTAATAATAATTTAAGAATATTGTCAGTATCGTAGCAAACTGTTAATAAACAAATTTTATTTTTCGTATATAACTTTTGATGTTAAGGGAAATGCAAAAAATATAATGAAATCTTAATTGTATTTTATTTATCAATAATAATTATGCTCACTGTTTATGAAGCATAACTTACCAATGATCCCTTTTAGGAAATACGCTTAAAATATTTTAGGACAGTTACTAAATGGACACACAAATGACGAAACATGATTAATAGGAATAGTGTTCACTGTCAACATTTCACATACAACATTATTGATTGTTCTAGTGAGATGTTACATATTATTGTATATATTAACTAATATCACCATATAATAAAAATTCAAATAAAACAAGTGTATAATCAAACATTATTTTTAATTAGGTAGAGTCACCATATCGTCATCACATTTATAGTAAAACGTTATCTTACTCAGATACACAAATAACAATGTTTAGAAACGTTTAGAACTTTTATAACATTAAAATTTGTCCTAATAAACTAGCGATTTTATATTTTTTACAAGTATGTGTGTATTTATAACTTTATTATCTAATAGCTGTTGCCCGCGACTCTACCCGCTACGATTTCTGTTATGCCCTCAAATATGAATAAATTTCCCCGTTTTCGCAACATTTTTAGTACTGCTTCACTTCTATTGGTCGCAGCGTAATGTTATATAGCCTAAATATAGCCTTCCTCGATAAATGTAGAATTTTTCAATTGGGACCGGCAGTTCCTGAGCGCATTCAAGCAAACAAACAAACTCTTCTTTATATATTAATATAGATATATTACATACATAATGTTTATACTATGTCTCACAGAACTGCTGATGCCGTTTGTCTGTGGGTATAACTTCCATTATATATTTTTTTTTAAAGTTTAATATTGTGAATCATCATAGAATAATTTAATTTAAGTAATGAGCACTAAGCTTTACATGTCCATTTCGTAATATTTTCGTCCATACTATAGAAACGATTACTAACAAGACGTGACGAATGTGGATCGTTATTAACACAAAAATAAAATATTCAATGAGTTTTAAAAGAAACCATAACTACGTATATGGTACTAATAACAGTATTTATAATCTTATAAAAATCAGGAATTCAAACAACGTAAAATCATAATTTCACAAAGAAATCCGTTACTTTGTGAAATTATGATTTCACAAAGTTTCACAACTGATTCTTTTTTGCCATACCGCCTTACCATTGGACACAGTTTTCATGAATGACTTGAAAATGGCGTCTAGACTGGGAGATTTGTACTTAGGGCTGCCACAAAAACGGAAATAGCCCGATATATTACGAGATTTTATAATAAAAAGCGTTACTAACCAGACATGTCCGGTAATCGCGAATTCGTAGGACAATAATTTTATACATTTACTGAAAATTTATGAAATTGTATAAGATAATTAGTTTAGATGCATAAATAACTATCAAATATTGAAAATAAATTACCGCTTCATAATTTTTTACACAGTTAATTAAGAAATGTCAAATTGTAAGAAGCATTCTGTCGTTGGGACACCATAATTTTACATATCTGCGATATGTGTTTAATTGAAATAAAATTTAAACGTAATTCTTTCAGATATCTGTAATCAAAACCATATAGAATATTAGTTACACCTGCAACTTGTATGTATAATATAATGTTAAATGTATTTATTTTGGACTATATTTTATTGTGGGACAGCCGGAATACTGCCTGCACCATTTAAAGTGAAAATGCTCACTTATCACATAGC